>PNEQ01119306.1:0-12187 GCA_003012365.1 Medauroidea extradentata
ATGTAAATTTTTTTAAAATTAAAAAAAAGAGAGCTACATAAATAATTTTGGTAGGGAAGGCACAAGCAGGTATGCTTAATTATGTGCCAAAATCCCAAGATGATACGATTGATAGTTTCTTAAATAACTGTACCTGAATGTGAGATGTTTTCCCATTTAAACACATGTACTTTATAAAAGGTACTCGCTCCCCTTAATGCCAGCGGTTAAAACGTGAAATAAGGAATGAAGTTTTATTTAATGCTTGTGTTTTGGTTGCTTTCCTTATATTTCTTCACGATCAGCGGAACTGGAGGTCTATCGTGAAGAAATATAAGGAAAGTAGTCAAAACATTTACAAGCATTTAACAAAACTTGATTCCTTATTTAACGTTTTAACCGCTAGCATTAACTAATATGTTGGAAATAATTTGCTTAGTATGTTTTAATTAACGAGAAATATGTGCGTGGTATGTGTAATTAAGGAGTATAGGTAGATTTCAACGCCTCGTCAACAGCGAGGTATAGTAGGGGTCTTAAAAATGCACGTATTCTTTTGGGCACAAGTTAAATTCAAGAGACTCTTAAGTTCGCGTGACTTTCACAATTGGCCGTAGACTTATTTGACACATTCGAGAGGGCGCCGAGAAAATGCTTAAGAAGCAACAAAATATAGGCCCTCTCATGTGGTTTTGCTGTATCAGCGAGAGGCCAATGATAAGCAGCTGCTGTCTGCTACAGTTAAGGGCGTTCAAGTGAAGAAAAATCATAATTTTATATTTGTATGAAATAGGGTGAGTTTTGTAGACATTACTTAAGAGTACATTTTCATCTTACGTAAAAAAAAATAGCTCAGCCAGTTTTTTTCATAATGACATTTCAAACTCAAAATTGTCATATTTTTACTTCTTACAAAACTTGAATACCAATAAACATAATGAAATTTTAAAAAATCACATCAAATCTACATAGCACCGTCTACGGCTTGAAGTATATACAGGGTGTAAATGAAAGTATGTTGCAAACTTCGTGTGGTGATTCCTTGTCGAAAATGAAGTACAGTTACGTAAGACGACTTTTAGCTTAGTACACTTCGTAAGGGAGCAATACGCCCTCGAAAAACGAATTTCAAACTAGTTTATTGGTACAAAATCGTAAACAACATAACATTAAATCATAATTCGCCGGATACTGTGTTCTGCAAACACTTATCGACAGTCCGTGAAAAATGTGTTTCGAATAACTTACACCTTCATCAAAATAATGGGAGTGGTTACCCCTTTTCCGGCTTAGACGTTGGTGCCATCAGATTTTATGGACATGCAATGCTATAATTTGTATCATGAGACCCCGATGAACAAAAAAGGTCGTCTTGTTGTTACACTGTAAAGTGAAGCGCATGTCCGAGAAAATGACTAAAATACAGTACGTAGATTATTGGTAGAGACACTGGAAAATCGCGGGAATAGTTGACAGTTTGCTAGGCTCCAACGTGATGTATATAACACTGAATGTTTGTATCAACATTGGCTATCGTTTATTTGTATAATTTTTTCTCTCTACAACAGGCCCAGTTATAACTGCACAGCTTGGACACACAGCGTGTGTGACTTGTCCCAAAACTGTTCACACGTGTCACGGTTAATATAATACAGTTTATTGGAGACTATTTTAAACATTTTCGCGATTTTCCAGTGTCTCTAATTATTGGGCTGACACTTAGGCAACACACAATACACCGAATGATACGGTACTGAAAACAAGTGTAGCAAATACTTTACTGTAATTAAAACGTTCACAGCCGCATAAGTGATACATGTTTACATGCATATCACAACAAGCGCTCGAATGTTCGGCCACCTTCAGTAATACATGCATTGCAACGATGCAACAAGGACAGTCGCACACGCTGGAACAGGTTGGCATTCGTCCGTATCACTTCGCCTGCTACAACGATGCGTGCGACGAGCTCCTCGGCCGTGTCCACTGGCGTCTCGTAGACAAGGCTCTTCATGTGTCCCCTCAGTTAGAAATCCAGGGGTGATAGATCAGGGGAGCGAGGAGGCCACGTGACAGGTCCTCCCCTGCCTATCCAGCGTCCTGGAAATACTTGGTTGAGGTACTCACGAACAGCACGAGCATTGTGAGGTGGTGCCCCATCGTGTTGTAGCCACATGCGGTCACGTATCAGCAGCGGTACGTCCTCAAACAACTCGGGCAGAGTGTATTACAAGAACCGTAGGTACACGTAGCCATCAAGACGTGCTGGTAACATGTACGGTCCTACTAAGGTATCATCGACTATGCCCGCCCACATGTTGACCGAAAACCTCTCTTGGTGGAATCGCACAACCCTGGCATGTTGATTTTCTTCAGCCCACACATGGCTGTTGTGAGCATTGTACACACCATCACGTGTGAAAGACGCTTCGTCTGTAAAGAGAACATACCTGGGAAACTCTGGGTCACGAGCTGTCTGCTACAAAAACCATGCACACAAATCATGTCTGGGTTGATAGTCACGTGGCAGTAATGCTTGCTCCCTACATGCGCGATAGGGGCGTAGCTGCTACTCATGCAA
This sequence comes from Medauroidea extradentata, assembly GCA_003012365.1. NCBI lineage: Eukaryota > Metazoa > Arthropoda > Insecta > Phasmatodea > Phasmatidae > Medauroidea > Medauroidea extradentata. Next base: position 2,561 of record PNEQ01119306.1, read on the forward strand.
GACATTCCACACTGTCATGTGTGAAGCACCCACCACATTTTCAATAACACGGGTACTTGTTGACGGATGATCCTCGACTCGGGCGAGAACTTCCGCTTCAAATTGTGGTGTCCGCATTGTTGCATGAACACCTCAGTTCCGGAAATGTGGCAGGAGAGTACCTGTATCTCGAAGACGCTGGACGATTCGTGCAAAAATAGTATCTGCTGGGTGCCGTCTGTGTGGAAATCTTTCACGATACATTCGTGCAGCTAACCTGCCACTGCACTTAGCTTCACCATAAATCAATACCATATCGGTAAGCTCAGCATGCCCGTACCTTTCCATGTTCACTGTCTCACGGACGTTTGGTTTTGATTACAACCCAGTTATTGTGAATAGTATGACGAGCCCACATATCCCGGCACGTCAGAGTGTACCTAGTCGCAGTCTAATGGGTACTCCGGCATGCATTACACGCTAAACGGAGGAGGACGTGGGGAGTGTGCATGTATCAGGGCCAAGCCTCAGACAACTTACTCTTTACAGAGTACAGAACACAAAACCGTCTGTTCATCACGGAGGGAATGATATTGAATAACCTCAATGGTGACTGGCATACGTAGAATTGTGCTCTCCAATGTTTACCCTTCTTACATTACACACATACTAATTTGTGTACATTAACATTGTTCACTTCATTTGGTTTCGTACTACTACTGTGCAGAATAATTACACGTGTACAGTACATTTCAATATCCCCGCAACATTTACTAACAAATTCGTTCTGCTACACCAGTCATCTACCAGTAACTGTTCGTAGCTCACACAACGTCGCCCATGACGCGTTGTAGGTTTACAAACTAGCGTGGGGTACGCGTTTGTTACTAACTACCGCGTCGTTCAGCTACACCGCCTGTGTAGTACGCGTTGCCTACGTGGCAGTCCCCTAACACTGTCTTGCCCATTTTCTTCTAAATGCTTCACTTTACAGTGTAACAACAAGACGACCTTTTTTGTTCATCGGGGTCTCTTGATACAAATTATAGCATTGCATGTCCATAAAATCTGATGGCACCAACGTCTAAGCCGGAAAGGGGGTGACCACCCACATTATTTTGATGACGGTGTAAGTTATTCGAAACACATTTTTCACGGACTGTCGATAAGTGTTTGCAGAACACAGTATCCAGCGAATTATGATTTAATGTTATGTTGTTTACGATTTTGTACCAATAAACTAGTTTGAAATTCGTTTTTCGAGGGCGTATTACTCCCTTACGAAGTGTGCTAAGCGAAAAGTCGTCTTACGTAACTGTACTTCATTTTCGACAAGGAATCACCACACGAAGTTTGTAACATACTTTCATTTATTCCCTGTATAGCCTAAACCGATTATGAAATATTTTTGTGTTTAAAAAAATTGCTTAGAGTAAAAACAAAGTCGCAAATTTTATTTATTATTTTTAATACAAAAATTTTTGTATTGGGTTATTACATAGGTACCTCAATAAATCTCGGGACATGTAGTTACTCTGTGCATTATTTTATTTCATTATGTTAAATAGTTTAAAGCTTTGTATGAATTAAAAACATGCCAATTTTGACTCTGAAATGCCATTATGGGAAAACTGGCTGAGCTAAGGCCTACCGAAAGCTGTGTAACGGAGGATGTGATGCTGTAACAGGAACGGGAAACGGTGAACGAAAGAAAAATGAAAGTAAACTACCGTGTTTCCTTCACAAATATTTTAATTAACCGGTTATGAAAGAACGTACCTGACTAAAGTAAATGTCTGCAAAACATTTTGAGATGAGACAGATCGCACGATTACGCAGACAATTTCTTTTACTTTTGAGGATACCTATATAAACTCTCAAATGAGAAATCTTGTAGCGATTTTCTGCTCCATAAATTAGAATATAAAGTGGCATGTTTTCACTTCGTTGCATCTCACTTCGTCGCCCATGCACTACGACGGATGAAACTGGATACCTGCGGGCATCTGACCTTATCGCACAGTGAAAGTAAACAAAGCAATATCACGACCCCCGTACACAGTAACCATTTTATCTTCTTCTAATTTGTGCTGACACGTCAATTTATTCTGTCCAAAACATAGCAGATGTCTTTTCGAACAAGAAATGCATGGCCCCGTGGAACGTCACAGGCTGACCAGAGTTGTACCGAAATATTTAACTATGCAGAATTGTAACTGTGGTCCTGTCCTTATAGCGCAACAGAAATCTCTCAACATTAGCTGTAAGATGTGAAACAATAGTTTCTGCTTATTCTGATTTGGTATACTGAAAGAATAGTATTATTGTAGGTATACCATGCTTCTGTTAAAATAGGGACAACAGTCCAGTTAGGTTGCCGTTACTATCTTGATTGTTACTATAACAATCTGTTCTGTAGAAGGAGTAAAGAGCATCTTTCTTTTACAGAACATATCGTTACTTCTACTGGACAGGTTGTTGTAGGAACAACGCAGATAGTACCGACAAACAAACTGGATTGTTGTCCCTATTTTAACACAAGTATGGTACCTACAATAACACTTTTTTTTTTTAGTGTAAGGCTGGAGTGTCTGCGAAGTTCTTCCGGATACAATAATTATTATGCCATACTGCATGTGGCTAGGCTCGAGGTAAAGAACAGCAGTTTTTTCTGTGGATGATTATTTTATCTGGCGCAGTCGAAGTAACGCAAGCGGTGTTTACATACTTGTTCAGTCCCTGCTACACGGAATAACTGCATGCTCAATTTTAGCAATCCTGTTTTCTAAGCGGTATGTTTTTGTGCGCTTTTAAGGCTACGATCTCTTATTTCCAGTGCTTTGACAGTAATTATTTCCTAAGACTTTAAGAAAGCAGATATCGTGAAAACATTCCCACAGTTTTGGTTATTATAGAGTTTAATATTTTGTTGATTAATTTTTTCCAAGGCAATAAGCACTATGGTTTGCAAATTATCTCACTAACGAAATTTTCTTTAATCAACTAACTAGCCGAAACCATATTTTTTGCCTAAAAAATTAGAACTATTACATAGTAAAAACTATTTTCAGCAAAACTTGGATACATTTTTACGATATCTGATACTGTTTAGACTTTATAAAAAAATTATTATCTCAAAAGCAGCGGAACTAACGGATCATGACTGTAAAGTATGTCTTAATATATTTTAAGACATTGTATGCTGACAGAATTTGAAACTGTGAATATTCACAGTTTTCCAGTGATGTTCTACAGATCCAAACCATTGAAACTGCTCCATCGGGAAACTGTGTAAAACTACAGATTGTATTAGCGAAATAATCTCACAGATTGAATCAGAAATTTGCATTAAATGAAAAAGTTACGAAATGGTTTATTTAGATGTACAAAAAAAGAGTAATTTCACGTTAAATATAATTATGCTTTGTTATAAATTATGATATGAACTCAACAAAAGTATGAACCTGAAATAAAGTACTGATATAATATATCAACGGGAATCGAACCCACAACTATTGGCCCAATATGCAAATCATTAATCTACTGTGAACAATTTGCTGTAACTGTTGCTATTGAAGTAGCTTTTTAATGTCGTTTACCAGTGATGTGTGTTACTTCTGTACATTGTATTCACAGAAATAAATGTTTGTAGTTAAGTGTGATTTGTTCAAAGCACCGTAACTTCATAGTGCGCAACTGAGTGGAACTAAACATTACTTAAACTCAATTATCTACAACAGACTAACAAGAATAATTACTACTATAAAAGTATACTGTAAGTATTACTGTATGTTTAAGAGCAATTGTATGTCACATAATTCATTTTTAAACAAACAAAAATTAGTAGTATGTTTGCTTTGAAAATAGTGGTACGCCATTTATACATATAGACTAAGATCATGTGGAATTGTTGATATTGCATTTAAGTTACATATTTAAACTGTAGCTTTCAAATTACAGATAGAATAGTATAATTTTTACTGATTAAATAGTGAAAAATACTTGCTGATTGAATATGTTACCCCAATATTTTGTTTTCTCATATTTTTATCACTCATTGCCAAAACAACAGATTCGCCCTTGAAAAAAAATATTGCAACTAATTGAAACTGTGAAAATTCCACTTATTGTAATGTACAGTGTACGCTTTAATAGTTCGTATACAATGCACGAAATGATGATAAAGAAATTAGCTAAGCCTGAATTCAAATAAATTTTGCCAAATCTTGAATTGGAAAGACATTAATAAAAATCCAAAATAATTATTGAAACGGGCTCTTAAATAACTGGCATGCATACATAAATTATTATTATTATAAAACGGAAAGGTTTTGAAGTCAATATGAAATAACTAAAAAAGAAAAACACTAGTGACAATTTTTCAAGGCAACACTTGCCTTTGGTGCGATCTTTTGCACCGCAATTACATGTACCATATTTCGACGTCACCTATCGTCATGCCGGGAAAATGTTTGCTCAAAAATTAGTAAAAAAAAATTTTCCTAAGATTATCATTAATTTTCCTAAATTGACTTCCAAAAAATTGTCGCATTCAATTAATTAATTCAGATTTGACTTATGTACATGGGAATCCTAAAAAATTTTTTTTTAACTGCCCATGAGACTTGGTTAAGTGCCCACTTTGACTACCTGCTTGAAGTTACGCCACATATTGGTAACTGCTACTGTATTCATGATGCTTTTGTGAGAACTTTAGTAGTTCACGTCCACCTTCAGAAGATCCAAACTAGAACAAGTGCATTATGTTATATACAGGAGTGTCATTTAGGGGGGCGGGGAGGGACAAATGCCCCCCCCCCTGGATTTAGAATTGTAAGTGTATAAAATATATTTTTTGTGTTTGGTTGTTTAAATAATGCTAACTTTAGCACGTAAAACTGAAGTTTTACTATTAAAGTATCTAATTTATACATGCTTAATTAATAAAAAAAGATGCAATAAGGTCACTGTCACCGGAAAAAAAATCTTGCCCCCCCCCCCAAAAAAAAAAAACTTAAAATGACGCCCCTGGTTATATATCTAGCAATGAGAATACAAATTAATGCTTTATTTAATCTTGTGAGGTACATAGATAACTGAATTTACCTATTAGTAGTTTCGTAGAGTAAACGAAGTTATTGAACGAAATTGTTCATTTACATATTTTTTATTTTATAGGGTTTGTTAACGTTCTACGGATTTATTCCGGAAGGGTAAGGGACGGCATACAAACTATCGTAACCTAAGAAAACGACACGAACATCCATACCCGGGCTGGAATTCGAACCCAGGACCTCTCGCACCGTTGGCCTACACGCTACCAACCACACTACGGAGGCCGGCTGTTTATCTTTGCGGGAAAAAATATCTGATTATTATTTTAGTAAATCCACAGGAAAATCACTTCATATTTTATTTGAATTACATGATGATCTAACTGCTGCCCAGATTGGATTCCAGCATAGCGAACCAACCATGTCTCCATACGGGAACGATTTGTCGCTTCGCCGACCGAGACACAAGAATATAGCGGGTGAAACGCAACTACGTCTTAAAAGGGCGTGGTTCAACACTAAAACATTAATCTATAACTGTAGGTTTCTTGAAGCCAATTTGCGAAAACTAAACGATAGCTGTCCTAGACAATAGTTTTAGCCAACGTTTTAAACAATAATAGTTTCTAGTGTTACGAACTTCTGAGGCACAATCTCTGACGTCGGAACCTCGTGCTTTTTACTGCGGCGCAAGAGATCACGCGTAACGAATGAGTGGATTGTCATTGAGTATTTTGTCGATATTGGCTTCGAAAAAAGCGTAAAAATCAATTGATGTTTTCAGCATACCACGCACTCTTAACTAGTCTATGCAGGCGCGAGTGAAAGAGGCAGCACCACGTATTAATTTTTATTGTAGTTTCATAACATTACAAAACCGACATTTGAATCGGAGCATAATTTTTTTTATATATTTTAATCTTATATAAATTAATTTAAACTAAATGGGATAACGCATTTCTCCCGCTAAGATTTTTTTACCGAGAGTTGTCGAGTAAGGGCCGTTACACAATTGAAAACTTTAGCATTTAACTTTAAAATGTGACTTTACGATAGCTTTCAATACACGGCTTCTTATAGAGTCATACACAATGGCGTCGCCAAAGCTAAAGTCAAGTTGCCTTGACTTTACGTTTCCGATAAACTGAAAACCTAAAGTAAATGTCAAGATGGCCGTTCGCAAATAATCGGCTGATTATGTATGTTAGAACGAATTTTTTTTTGCTGATTATAGTTTCGTTCTTTAGTATTGGGACTTCGTGAGAAAGTAACAGGTTTGTCTTAAATGTACTCGAGATACCTAACAGCGTTGGAGAAATATTCGTAATTAAACTTGAAGTTGCGTCACGGTGCTTTTGATGTGAAAAATATTATAATAAATGAACTTATTTTTAGAATATTTACGTTATATGCTTTAATAATAAATATATAATTATTTATTACATAATATTTCCGTTTTAAAACCAACTTTCAATAGTTTTTCAACTATAGTTACTTTAACTTTACATTTGTATTGTGTATTGACGAAATCCATAAAGTAACGGAAACGTAGAGTCAAATGTTAAAATATTCAGTTGTGTATAGGCCTTAAGTATAACTGAATGTTGCGGTGGAAAATAAGGGGGGGGGGGATTGGACGATGGGCGAGGCGGGGCACGAAGTTAGCCGAAGGCGCTCGAGACCACGTGAACTCTGTGCTTTCGGGTCTGAGAACTTTCACTGCGCTCTATAAAGAAAACCTCGCTTGCTCCCACTACCCAACACTCAAGAGAAAAAAACATGTTGCTGTACAGTCGATGGTTAGGAAATAAGTACTCGCATTGGAAAGTCTTTTATTTTTGTCAGCTCTTACTTTTATTCTTTTTATAATTTTTTTTAAATTTCTCGTGGGCAAAAAAAAGGGGAGGGGGATGTGACTAGACACGTGGGGTGACCTTGGAACATTAAAAAAGAAAATATTTCTTTCACTTATGAAAACCCTGCGATAAATTCCAAATAATGAATGGCCACCTGAAATTACATTAAAAATGCGTACAGACGACGAAAACAAAAAATATAAATAAGTATATTGCCTAGCGGCCGAAAATGGCGAAAGTGGGTGTACTTGCGGATATTTAAGATATGAAAATCTTGGTGCAGAAATTTTTAAAAGATGTAGACTTGTACAATTCACTTATATATTTAATATAACGTCGTAAAATGATACGATTACAACTGAATGTCACATAGAGGCAAGTTTGCGGCGAGAAGATTGAACGCCAGTTCAGTGATTTGCGTCTAGAGGCTAGAGTGAGGCGTGACGTGTGTGCTGTGTCGTCCTTACCGCTCCCTCATTTGAAGGCCTAGAACACACAATACACGTCCACCCAGATGTTAAGTTGATGGGAATCGTACCGTTAGAAAGCTTTGGTCTGCGGATTTTCTTTGGTAGTCTATAGTCAATCCAACAAACGTGTACACTTTTTTGACAACTATAATTTTTTGTGTACTGCTGCGCATTGTCATTTGGTTTCCACGGTTTTATATGCCACCAACATCGATTTACCATCATTCACTTACTCAATACGTTTATACGTTGATTCGTGACAGTAAAATACTGGATCTTATTCCTGAAATGGCATCTGTCAGCTCTCAAAAATTGCACTTGTCTTAGGACAGACGGTATTTCCCGTTTCCTCTTTTATTCCAGCGCCGATCCTTATTCTTCTCATATAAACCCTGACCAGTCCTTGGCTTTCTGTGTCAAGTTATATGTGGCCGCACAATAGATATGAAGACATTCTGAATGGTGATGATATATTATATTTCGAAGACCTTCGCTTACTCATATTTATTTATCATTTTAAGTCCATATGAATTTTCTCTGTAAATTCAATCAGTATCTTTTGTACGTGGGCTCGTGGTGTCTCCTGACGTTGGTGAATGTGATTCGACTTTCTCGTTAAAAATTAATTTCTTATTGACTCACAGAACCTGAGGGCTAATACTGAGCTACAGTGACAGATGTAGCATAAATGTAAATATTTTTGTAGTCTGGTCTGTCGATAATATACATTAATTTTGGCGTAATATTGAATACTTGCTTAAGATAGCTTTGTTTATTGTAGGCCTATACTTCAATATAAGTTTCAATAACAGTGCATATTCCCACTGTGTTATTTTACGTGATCTCCCATCAGGTTTTTATTCCCTTAATTACTTCATTCGCTTAAATTTTGTCCGTAAATCCAATCTTTAATTCTCAGCTCTGTCTTCGTTTTCATCCCAAAGCTTGAAAGTAGCTTAACGTTAGTTAACTTTAGTTGGTAACTACAAAACTAGTTAAGTATTTCTCTAGTAAAATACGCATACCAGCAGTGGCTTAATAATTTAAGACTTTTCCAAAGAAAATCGAGAACTGAATCGTTGCTGTCTTGATTATTTACGATTTTTTAAGTATGTATGTTAATTTAAAATGCATTAAAATAAACCAGCTTTATTTAATGAACTGGGGCTAGTTTTCAGACCAAATTTTCTTTAACTTACGTCAGCAGTAAAATGAGAGACCAGTGTTTTTGATTCGTTACGGCTCGTTCGCTGCCCCGCGTATGGAAAACTTTCGCGGCAATCCGAGACTATTTCGATACACGTAGTTGTGCGGTCGTGTCGGCGTGCAGCCTTGAAGCAGAGATTCAGAGGTCCTCAGAGCTATGGAGACAGCCTGGGAACCCAGCCCAACGTTGCCAGAATTACCGTAATTCTGGAATCATGCGACGTGACGTATAAGCGTCGGCATAGTTAGCTATGAAGGGGAGGCGAACATGAATTTTCATACAAAATCGACTTTTTACCAAATTACTTCATGATTGAATAACAACAAGCACATTAACGTTGAAAAAATTGCAGTCCCTTATATATAGCTAATAAAGTAATGCTATCACATGAGAACTTTCATTTTTCAACAAATAACGAGAAAAAAATAATAAAACAAATAAAAATTATGAGGTGCAAATTATTGAGGGGGGGGGCTTATACCCCTATCCCTCTCATTAACTGTTTTCCATTTGTTGTAGTGTTGATAGTCCCTTTACTACAAGCCAATGTCGCTATCCGTATATTTATAAACCTCTCAGTCGTTGGTCACGTCTCGAATAACCTTGTTGTTGACGGTAAGTTCTCGCCGGATACATTTTTAACCCGCTGAAGGCAATAAAACGGAATCAGTATGAGTGACAGCGGTTTTTTTTCACTCGCTGAATGCAATAAAAAATGGAAGCCATTTGAGTGACGGCGGTTTTCTAACCCACTGAAGGCAACACAATTGGAAACCATGTTAGTGACTTTTTACCTCCCGAAGGAAATAAAAATGGGAGCCATATGAGAGACGACGGTTTTCTAACCCACTGAAGCCAACACAATTGGAAACCATGTTAGTGACTTTTTACCACCTGAAGGAAATAAAAATGGGAGCCATATGAGAGACGACGGTTTTCTAACCCACTGAAGGCAACACAATTGGAAACCATGTTAGTGACTTTTTACCTCCTGAAGGAAATAAAATGGGAGCCATATGAGAGACGACGGTTTTCTAACCCACTGAAGGCAACACAATTGG
>PNEQ01119307.1:0-12188 GCA_003012365.1 Medauroidea extradentata
AAAAGGGAAAAAAGGGAAATTTTGAGGGAAAAAAGGGAAATTTTGGTGGTTTTTTAGGGGAAAAAGGGAAATTTTGGTGGTTTTTGAGGGAAAAAAGGGAAATTTTGAGGTAAAAATGACGTCATCCAAGATGGCGGCACGAATCCTCAAATCCTCACCCTGCACCCTGTGCCCCAGAAGGAACTAAATCTATCTACTGTCATCCAAGAAGTATCCGAAATTTCTATGGAAGTACCGGTCAAAACGATCGGCTTTATATAGTGATCTTGGCCGGGTCGTAGCAGAAGTAGATCCATTTCCTCCCTGCGCGTAACATGTCCCAGCATGCCGCACACAATAGCAGGCGGCAGGCGAGTCCTTCCTCTATACAGTACAGTCAAGTAGAGAGAAATAGCAGGGGAGAGCAAAAGGAAACTGAGGGAGGTAGAGCGCGACAAGAAACCTTGTCTCATCTGTCATGATGGAATGGTCACAACAAGAAACTACACAGATTATAAAAGCTTAAAAAATTGGTGGATAACTGCCACCATCTTGGATTTGTTTGATTTCGTCTGTAACTTTTTTTTCGATTAATTTACACACGTTAGGCTATGAGAAAGCTTACACTTTAAGCTAACCAACATTTTTTGATTAACATTAATTTTCTTTAATTCATTTAACATCTGGGATTGCAGAACATGGGTTATTTATTCGACTTACTACAGTGATGAAATAGTTTTATTAATCCACCATGTCACACTCTTCACTTCATTATAACTAGATGTACAGAAATAAACTTAAGTTATAAGCAAATGTATAATAATCCGAAATGGCGGTGGAAGTTTAACTTAAAAGGGGACGATGTCTTTGAAAGATTCTTAAGATTCTTGTAATAGGGGGGGAATGATTAGTGAATTATTATGGACGAACGCCAATACAATACTATGTCGTCTCAGATAACCAACAATGAACCATGAAAATAAATTTTCTTGGTTCACGCTCAGATTTTTGACACGACATATCACTGCAATGGCGTATGTGCATAATATCTCACTAAATGAACGGGGATGGCATGCGCTAGTCTCATATTTACCCACTTTTCATCGTCTATAGTTTTCAGAAGGTATGTCGGAATTTTTAGCCTTACACGATCTAAATAACATTTTTTAAAAATTGTCAGCTAACAACTGTCGTAACTTTCTTAACATTTTCTTGATTATGTGAAAAAAGATTCTCGTATCTTCAAGCAAATGCCAAGGAGCAAAAAAAAAAAAAAAATAAATAAATAAAATAAAAGACACGGCAAAAAATTTGTCTTACTTTTACTTTCGCATGAACGGTAAACACGTTTATAGGTTTACTGAACAATAAGTAAAAAGGCGAAAAGCTGATAAAAATAAGGTTAAGGGCGCCGCCTACCCGCGCGGCAGAGGCTCAAAAGCGACGGAGCAGTAAGGTCGACCTTGAAGCGCGCATCAAATGCCGCGTCGCCTCAACGAGCCAAGCGCTGAACTAGCGTGCAAGCTTCCCATCGAACTGTTTTTACTATGGGACATTAAGCGGTGACCGTACAATTTTATTGGTGGAAAGTCTGTAACTAAGTTCAGTGCAGGCCGCAATCTGAGTTTCACATACATCCGCTTATTTCATTAAGAAGTACGGCAGTCTGAAATGTTGGAGGGCCTATAATAAACAGTGTTATTAATTAGCATGGCGTCGTAACAATGAGGTTCCGACCTTGTCTGAAGTTTGTTTTCTTTTCGTACGTTGGCACAATTGGCATACGTAGAATATTTTCGTAGAAAAAAAACCTGTTTACGATCACGCTGTAACGCATTTTAAGCGTGGGATAATTGGCCGCCTTAAGTGTACCATTTACCTTAAAACCCCCGAACCCAAAGTTCAAACGTCCTGTAAATCTGCTGTGCAACAGTTAACAGCCCGAGCCATTGGCATAACCTCGTGACGTCAACGGTCCGCTATATAAGCCTCGAGAAATTGGTCTTAGAGGAGGAGAGTCTTGAATCTACCTCCAGGAATTCTTCTTTCAGTCTGCAGGTCCGCTCCTAAGCGAGATGTGTCGTTTTAGAGTCAAACTTAAGCAATGCTCTTCACATTATATTAATCCGCCAGTAGTAATATAACGTTCAAGAACTGGCCCAGGTATGTTACTGAACGAGATCTTTAGGTGTTCTTTATTACGGGATGGCATACATTGACCGTTAAATCTCACACAGCCGATAGCATTAGCCTCTTCACGGCCTGTTAAACTTTATCTAACAACTGTGTACGAAATAAAAACACTAAATTCGAATACATTTAGATCCGCAATGACCCGGAATCAAAGACAAGTGGACATGGTGATGTGTTGCTATCAATATTTGTCTACAGAAGTGTACATCAGCTGATGATTCGGCAGAGTTGTATCTCGCTTTGTTGCATGGGTCTTTGCAGCTTCTGGATCACGTGACTTGCGACACACAGGCGAAATACAAAGTCATATTACATGTGGGCTCCGAACAAAGACCGGTTTTGGCGTTTTGTGGAAGGTCATAAGCATCGCATACTCATTTGTAGAAAATGAATTTTACGTACTTAAGACATCAGACTTTAGCGGCCACTGTCTTCTGAAAATTTTCAGGCGTATATGAAATTTTACAGGCACCTGAAATAGTTACAAAAAAAACTCCGTCTTATCATCGTGTATATTTAATACTGAACTTCAAGTAAACAAAACAAAAAAGTAAAGGCCTGTAAAATGCCTGTTATTATCTGACGGTAGACTGGAATCCAAGTCATTGTATGCTTATCTGTGACTTGTGTTGGCCAGCAGCTTGTAGGGATGCCCGAAGAACTTTTTCAACCAATGATACAAGTTCAGCTGTAAAATGTCCACTATCCAGCAATACGGGAATATAAAGGTATCAACGTTTGTAGCCAATGAAGTCACGTAGTGTATTCGAGTGGGCATAGGCCAGTGTATTATAGCATGTCGGCAAAAATAAATCGAAATTTGCGTGTCTTTACCAAGAGGTAATACCTTGAAGAATGAATAACTACTATAATTCTTAAGTACGCATAAGATTTTGTCTATTATTACGTTCTAAAAAACTTGAAACTGTTGGATATGTTCACAGGTTATTCAGTTTTGATTAAGGGGGATCAGTACCCGCAATCTTCGAAGTCTTCAGTTTTCGCTGTTCCATACAATGAGGATTATTAAAATTTACGTCTGATGTGACACAGATATTACTTTCTAAAACGTTACCAAATTCACGCCTTCACTAACTTTCTTAGTTTTTTTACTAGTTACCTTCTGGAGGAAGAAGTTATTTTCTATGAATGGTCACAGGTACAGTACAAGCAATAATAACCGAGCAATGCGAACTACATACAATGTAAGAAACTATTTCATCTGCCTTGTCGAAGAATAAAAAGTTATAGATACTTTGTAAGCCAAATTTAATGCAGAGTTTCATTATCCCAAAATGGTTGGTACTTGTCTCCCTTGATATAAATATGCTGCAGATAAATGCCGGTACTTAGGAACCGATTCCTATACTATGAAGGGTCTTTAGTGGTGTAGAAGTCAGCACTCGCCTTATCACAGCGATCCAGATTCGATTTCTGGAGGGGTCGCTTCCGATTTATACATGTGAAGAAACATGGTTGACGTACATTTCGGCCGATGGGTATTCTCGAGGTTCTCCTGTATCTCCTGCTCCTACACTCCGTCGCTGATACACAACTTACTCACATAATCGTCACTTTACCAACACCTCTCTTTCACTGCCATCTGTTTTGTTTGGGATTACCTTTTAGTTTTAACTTCCCCGCAACAAAAAGGAGTTCCCGAGACGAGGAAGAGTTCAACGATGTTCCAATTTGTTTCGCAAATTGACGATCTCGAAGGAAGGCTCTCTTGACCTAATGACGCATTTGCGGCCGACTCTCATCCCCTCTTCAATAATAGTTTGATTTCATTTCATTCCGGAGGGGGAGCGAGTGTGTGTGAAGTACATTCGACCCTAGGTAGACGTGGGCAAACAGCAAGAAGGGCATATGAGACCCCCGCGACCAACAAGTGTTCTTCGTCGGTTATTTTTTCTTCTCGTCGACGGTCAGGCGAGAGAGTTGCGTGTGCCGGATCGAACCGCCGCCGTGTTTTTGTAAACTCCTAGCTCAGTCGCCTTGCAGATCTAATAAAAAAATAGATAGGTAATGACAACGACGTGAAAAGTGAAGTGATATAGGTCAGCATTTAACATCTAGGTCTTCGGCGCTGGTGAGGGATGACAAATGTGACTTTGGAGCAGCACCGGAATGAAGGTATGGGAGAAAACGGGAGATACACGAACAGCGGAATCGTCCGGTACGATTCCCACATGCGAATAACCCGGGGACCCGACCCTGCCGGTAATCGAACCCGGATCGCCTTTGAGGGAGGAAAGTGTTCTAACCACTGCGCCAACAGCGGATTCCAACGATATGAAAAGTTTGCCCGTGTAGAGTAAAATATTGGATCACTATATTCAACACGAAGTGTACAAAAATATAACTTCCATTGAAAACAGTTCACAGCGTTTACAGCGAACTTTTACTGGAAATTATGTACAGCATAGGCGTGCGGGGCAGTTAATCTTTAGGAGGGAGGGAGGCAAGTATATCCAGAGGTTGATATGTTGATCACCTCTTAAAAAAAGGGGGTGTTCCTCCCCTGGGGAAGTTTAGATTGCAAAATGTAAAATAGAGGATATTTAAGCAGTTTTTATGTATAAACTTTAAATATACCGCTGGTAGGAGTATTAATATTTTTACATATTTTTTAAATATTTTTACATAATTTTTGAGGCGGACATTTCCCATCTTCAGGCACGCCCATGGACAGACATATTTTATCCAAGCACAGAACTAAGAAATGACTCTTCACAATAAAGAGACAAACGTCTGTTGTATGTATTATGTAAATACACACACATACATACATGGTTTCGTCACTTCGGGTCCGGTTTAATCCAATGTAAATTTTAATAACAACACACGTGTTTACTATTTCTTCCTCTCCCCTTCAATAAAACCTGTCACAGTTGCTTACACCAGAGATCGACTGTTCTCTCTCGTATGTACTGACGTGTGCTGCTTCCCCGAATAATGTCCCATATAAAAGAAAGTAAAACGTAAAAAAAAAAATCACTACACGCCAATTTGGCGTGAATAGAAGCATAACGGTTACCGTGAAACGTGACAATATGATCCGTATCGATACCGGGTATCTCCAGACGCGGCTCACACCCACAAGCCAAGAAAATACATAAAATAAACAAGTTTCATTAAAACCCTACAGGCTCCTAAGAATCTAAATCTGGCCTTCGTAGCTGAGATGCACAATAACCGCCACAGCAACTAATTTCGAGTAAATTATAAAAAAAGAGCTGCAAGAAAGCGTTATAAACTGAGAACATTAGTTCATTCATTTGCCGTTAGCAAGCTAAAGTAGGTTCTACGTTACTGCCAACAGAAAATTGCTAGTATTGAAACGTACAAAAATTATTATACTGAGAAAACGTGTTACACAGTTTAACTAATAATTTTAACTGTAACTAATGTAAAAATACACGTTTAAGGTTGCAACAATTTTTTTTTCAATTGTAGCAATATTTAGAACCGTACAACCTAAGTTAATAGTATAATCGGTAATAATACGTTTTACTTATTCCAGTTAAAGTGGTCTGACTAGGAAAGTGCTGCTGTTTCAAAATTGCGGTGCTAGGGTCAAGTAGGAAGTTGTGTTTACTTAGTGAGCTCGCGAAATATTGCCCCGTCTGGTTTCAATGACTTCTGTGAACATCTGCAGCTCTGCTTCATAGCCAGTGATTGGATGTTTTAACTCCCACTTGTTTTGGTGTCCTATTGGCAAACAACAGACGTGTCTGATGGGGCAGTCAAATGAGAGACGTGTCTGAACAAAGACACACTGCCAATAACCACGAAACAGAGCTACCGAAGTGCACGAAAGATCAAATGGCGCAAATCGTGGCTATTCTTAGCGATTCAGTCGCTAGGGGCAACTATGGTACGCTGTTAACACTTTCTACAGAAGCAATGTTAAAATAGCTTCAATCTAACATGCAGTGGAGCTGATAACTACTTCAGAAATAAATAAGTCAATAATGCGAACCAACACGACAGCGTTAGTAACAAGTCTAGGGTCATAAGGAGCCTCCCTACGTGAGCTTTAAATGCGCTGCAGCGAGCAACAATTATTTTTTTCTAAATTATTTGACGCACATTATATTTGTGAATCT
Source organism: Medauroidea extradentata (assembly GCA_003012365.1). Classification (NCBI taxonomy): domain Eukaryota; kingdom Metazoa; phylum Arthropoda; class Insecta; order Phasmatodea; family Phasmatidae; genus Medauroidea; species Medauroidea extradentata. The sequence goes on from PNEQ01119307.1 coordinate 6,285, forward strand.
ACGAAAAGGACGCACACTTCAAACCACGTATTTCGCTATAGTTTTGAAAATTCGGCACGTTTATTAGAAACATAATTTTAGGACCCCTCAAAATGGCCAAAAACGAATTTTCCAGGCTGCCGCATCTGAAAAATAACAACCTGATTCGAACAACCCAACTATAAAAACAAGCTTTAGACTTTTAAGTATGCAGCCGATAAATAAAATAATGTGGTCACTACTTTAAGTCCCATAGGAAAAAGGATAATAGTAAAGCTTGCGCGGAGAGGCTACAACACATTATACACGCCGATCAACGGCAACCTTACCTCTCCTGCCTCACCACACAAACGCAGCCTACCTAGGGAGGCCCCTTAAGGCAACGCTACAGATGTATGTAATTAGTTTCACGTTATCCGAAGATACTTGGCAACCCTGCATAATATGCTTCCGCCTCACATAAAAATAGACACTCCCGCGGAATTACTGATGTAACCGTACGTTGCTCAAGTGACACTACAAATGTGTGTATATGTTTTACAATCATTCCACACCTTATTCTAACGTGCAAAAATATCTGTGACCAACAATCTTTGACCAGCAACTAGGTGATAGATACTATATTAATATCGCATATTGAATACTGGTACTGCAGTTTGGTATTCGTTTTTATGACTCAATAAGCGTCCAAGAAAATATTACGAAATACCCTTTTTTTAAGGATTTAATAGAGTTAAATTGCACCAGTAACGTAATCAAAAGTCAAGCCAAGGTTTCACAACAATGCAAAGACGCAACAGGTACAAATTAAATACGCGACAATACAACCTCATCTAACAACAATAACGACAAATGCGAAATATAATATTCTTCCCGTCAGTAGCACAGCGGAACAAAGCGTCATACGCGACGAAAGGGATAGGTCAGAAAGGAATGACTGTGGATGCTTAAAAGAAAAGGCGTGGGTGAAAAAAAAAAAAAAACTGGGGTCGCTACGCGGTGATTACGAATCGCTGCCGAAGTGTATTCCATAAATCTCCAGCAACAAATGCCCTCTCGAGTTGTGCCCGTTTGCCACCGAGGCAGGCCCCGGTCCATAAAGATAGGGTAGGAAATGGAAAGGAAAAAGGTGGAGTGTGAAGGGATGGGGGGGAGAGAGAGAGAGGTGGGGGCGAGAGATGGAAGATGGAAAAGGCTCAGGGGGTTGTTGCGAATGGTAAGGGCTGGCTGAGGCGTAGTTGTGGAAAGGGGTCGGGAGAAGTAGCATCAGAGAGAGAGAGAGGGAGAGAGAGAGAGAGAGAGATAGAGAGAGAGGCAGGCCTAGGGGAGGAAACAAGACCTGACTCGCATTGTCTGAAGTCGTCCGCGCGCCTCGCCCCGCCGTACATACACAGTCCCGTTCCTCAACTCCCGCCGCCGGCGCGTTGCCCTCGCCGCACTTCTTTATTTTATTTTTGCGGGCGTCTTATTTTTCCCTCCATTTCGCCGGCTGAGGACAAGGGCTTGGCAGGAGGAGTACAAGGACGAGGAGACGCGGGAGAGCCGCCTGAGGGACGCAGCCGCCAAGGGATGAGGGACACAAAATCTGTTTTGCTCGCCTTGTTCCGGCCGGCAGAACAATCTCGAGGATCGCAGCGCGACCCGCTTGCCACGACCCTAGAAGCTCCCCGGTGTGGAGGGTGAGGGAGGGGCAGCATGTTGACATTGAGCAGACATAACAGTGACACGGCCCGCCACACACACCACTCCACAAGATGGACCTGGACAAGATGTGCCCACGGAAATGTCCCCGATGCAAATAAAATGGTCCTAGGGACAGTTACCACGCGCGAACAGTCGTGAATTCGGCTGTTCACGATAATATAGCAGTTCTGAAGACCGTTTCGTTTCTTGAAAGTTAACCTATAATTATCTTGCAATGATTCTGCATGACAAATTAATGAAAGATTCCATTATTATTTATCTCAAGCAGTTTACCAAGAATATAGTCTACGCTTTGTCGAAGAGAAAATTTTGATAATGTAATTTGAATAAATGTTACGGCTCCAAAACTTAAAATTCAACAAAATTGTCTAACACTCCCTTTTAAAAGAAAACATATTTTACTACAGGGTGCCTACTGACTTGGAGATTTGAAACTCAAGTATATTCCAGTACAAATACATTATATTATCAGCGCGAGAGTGAAGCCAGACAGTGGGGTATCAATGGCTGCCACATCATCCTTGCTATTTCACAGAGCATGCGAGTTATCCGTAATAGCACGTACGAGTACCGTAATTTAGACGGCTTTTCTATCCTCAAAAACGGTTGAACTCGGTATTTTTATATTAAGGGCGCGGTCTACCGCAATTTTCATCATCATTATTTTACCTTTTATTTGTACCAGATATTTTTTTTTTCTTATTTTAGACAGAAAATGTGACTAAAATTGGCTCGTAAGAAATTTTTTTATCTCTCATAGTTTTCGCGTAATAGCTTGTTAAATTCATATTTTGCATGTTCCCGTTTTAACGACTACACTAAAACCAACTGATATACTAAACTCAAAAAATCATAGTAGATAAAGGCATTGCAGGCTACAATGACATGCTCATAAAATTAAAGAATAAAAATTATTTGAATTTTTAAAAAATGCTGAAACTAAAATTAAAAATTAAAAATATTAAATTATTTTTTTAAAAATACAAATAATTTTTATTCTTTAATTCTATGAGCATGTCGTTGTAGCCTGCAATGTCTTTATTCACTGTGATATTTTTAGTTTGGTATATCAATTGGTATTAATGTAGTCGTTAAAACGGAAACATGAAAAAATATGACTTTAACAAGCCACTACGCGAAAACTATGAGAGATAAAAAAATTTAATTAGAGTCAAATTTAGTCACATTTTGAGTCTCAAATAAGAAAAAAATCTGGTACAAATAAAAATTAAAATAATGGTGATGAAAATTGCGGTAGACCGCGCCCTTAACCTTCATCCGTCCATTTGACGAGGTGATTCGGTAGTTTGTATCTACTGAAGACAACAACATATATAATCCAGCACTTTAGAGGGCGTGGTACATAATTCAACGCTAAAAGCATTTATCTATAACGGAAAGTTTCTTGAAGCGAATATGCGTAAAGTAAACAATAGCAATCCTAGACAACAGTTTTAGCCAACGTTTTAAACAAAATTAGTTTCCAGTGTTACGAACTTCTGATGCCCAATTTCCGACGCCGGAACGAATTAGTAATTCTGGATAAATATTTACTCGTAAAGTTGGCAAATACCATTCTGTCATTGAGTATTTTATCCATGTTGGCTTCGAAAAAAGCGTAGAAATCAATTGCTGCTTTCAGCATCTACCACGCACTCTTAAAAATTAATTCAAATATATTCCGTTATTTAAATCATGTAAAAATATTTCCAGTACAATTCTAGCATTTGCAGTGCATCCAGTCTCAGTAGACACAGCTATAGACGTAAACTTTTTGTACAGTTAGAAAAACCCTCGCCTGGCGCATGGACGACGTTGTAGACTTGTAGCGTGATAAACGTATTCTTTTCTACGCGAAACCGCTTAACTTATTCATTTTATGTTTATCTACGAAAAGAACACACTTGAAACTATGCTTCTATTTTTTTTTATGTAGCACGCTTGTTAGAAACATGCACATTTTAGGATAGCGACAACCAAACTTTAGTACCAGAAACAGAATGTTCTTCTAACAATTTAGTTTGTAAAAAATTACTGAACTGTATGAATACTGTCAACAGATATTTATTTACTTGTAGGAACCCTGTTTCCTGTAGCAGGAACCATGTGTACTGTACTACGAACTATTACGATTGTATTTGCAACCACGTGTAGAGTATTGTTACGATAACAGAAAATTATATTGTAAATCCAACATTGCCGAATTAACTGCAAACGGAAGTTTTGTAGACGATGCCTTCTTTTTTTCGCAAGTTTAGAGAAAAGGTATATGGTATCTACAACAGCATCGTGGACTGTTAAGAGATACCATCCGATTCTGTTATAATTACAGTTAGCATTGTAGAGATGACAAACAAGTATTGATATGGCAACAGAGCAGAGGATTGTGAAAACCTTCCACGGCAGTTTGGCGCGCTGTGAATAGAGGCGATATGCTGCCCGTCTAGCGTGGTACTCTGGCTCTTATCGCTCCACTGTTCCCACACGTCAAACGTGGAAATTTGTCACCAGTGAAGAGAAGACTTCTCATAAATACACAAACTTTGATTATTACTGACTCGTCTGTATTTATATGAAATACTGGCGGAAATGCACAAATTCGCTCAAAATATTAAGTAACCAGCGGTTCAAAAGTCTCGGGTAAGAACCATATATTTTGAGAGCTGTGTTGAGCAGTCCAATACATAGCTCTTTCCTTCTGTAATAAGCGATTTACACGCACACATGGTCAGACTACACGGTATATAAATATGAAATATTTTCCCACTGAAAATGTTGTTCAGGTGTTGGCTCTCACAACTGTGAATAAACTAAAGAAAATAAAGTAACAGGATATTTGCAGCGATTGGGTTGGATGCTCGAAGTAAATAGACGGAATAAGAAGTAGCTGCACAGGTCTGCAAGTTATTTCACGGGTACTATACAGAACTGCATTAAAAAGGAAAAAAACCTAATAAATAATTTGTTTTGTATAGCATAACAATATATCTTCTAAATATAAATCAATATATTATCTATCTGTAGATAAGTTAAACCTATTTTTTTAGCTGAAAAAATGTTTGGCGCTTATCAGTTACTCTATTGCACAAAAACTGAAACTAGCTTAAAAACATGTCATTGTCTAATTTTAATTCACTTTCTAGTCGATACTGCTTATAACGAAATTAAATATAGCAGTGCTTCGGATTAACGTTTCATAGCTCACGGCAACAAACTGGTATGCACATTAGATGAATTTTAAGTCTTTTGCCATTTGTGTTGTTTTAAAACTAAAGGTTTGAAGACATCCTGTGATAATATATACGTATAACATACATACATATACACATACAAACACCACACACATGATCGTGGTCTGCAAAGTTAACAATATACGTAATAAACAAAGTGTAAAATAATCCACTGTACTTAAAATTTAAGTTTATAGTATATGTCAACATGTGACCGAAATGTAAAATTCTGGCTGTGAGGAAAGAAATTAACCAGGACTTTTATTAAAGTTCTCATTTTGCCGCAAAGAGGTAGGGGCCCTGGATTTTCGCGAAAATATTTTTGCACTAAGTTATTTCATTGCCTTACAGGACGTGCACATCTGCATTTCTGCTTCACGGCAAGTGATTGGAGGTCACTAAGGGCCGTATCTATAAACGGTTTTCGAATGACAACCAACTGCTCACCAATGCTTTCTTTATGGGGATAGCAGTAGGTTGTCATTCGAAAGCCGTTTATAGATACGGCCCTTACTCTCCGCGTCTTGGGACTCTTAAAAGGAAATCACAGACGTGTGGTGTCTGAGTATCGTTATTGTGACAGACACAGTCAAATAAGTGACGCCTCTGCACAACGATACCCTGCCACACCACATGTGGATATATGATGTTACAAAAAGGTACGGCCAAACTTTCAGGAAACATTCCACACACACAAAGAAAGAAAATATGTGATATGAACATATGCCCGGAAACGCTTAGTTACCATGGTACAGCTGAATTCCTTAGGCCGCCTACACACTGGTCGAAACAATTTGTTTAGAACAAGTTGTTTCAGACAATTTTGTCGAACAAGTGTTCGATACAGTGTGAAATCATCGTCAGACAAAACACAACATTCACGAAACAAAACCGAACTATCTCTAGTTGCCAACATGGCGTCGAGCGAGAAAGATATGGATTTAGTGATATCGTCGACCCTCTGTCTTCTGTTACTTGAACAAGAGGATAA
>PNEQ01119314.1:0-32047 GCA_003012365.1 Medauroidea extradentata
ACGAGTAGTGAGTCTTAACGTCGTTTTTGTGACGAGTAGTGAGGTTTAAAGTCTTCTTTATGACGGGTAATGTGACTTGACGTCTATTATACGACGAGTAGTGAGGCTTAACGTCTACTTTGTGACGAGTAGTAAGGCTTAACGTCTACTTAGTGACGAGTAGTGAGTCTTAACGTCGTTTTTGTGACGAGTAGTGAGGCTTAAAGTCTTCTTTATGACGGGTAATGTGACTAGTCTATTATACGACAAGTAGTGAGGCTTAACGTCTACTTTGTGACGAGTAGTAAGGCTTAACGTCTACTTAGTGACGAGTAGTGAGTCTTAACGTCGTTTTTGTGACGAGTAATGTGACTTGACGTCTATTATACGACGAGTAGTGAGGCTTAACGTCTACTTTGTGACGAGTAGTAAGGCTTAACGTCTACTTAGTGACGAGTTGTGAGTCTTAACGTCGTTTTTGTGACGAGTAGTGAGGTTTAAAGTCTTCTTTATGACGGGTAATGTGACTTGACGTCTATTATACGACGAGTAGTGAGGCTTAACGTCTACTTTGTGACGAGTAGTAAGGCTTAACGTCTACTTAGTGACGAGTAGTGAGTCGTAACGTCGTTTTTGTGACGAGTAGTGAGGCTTAAAGTCTTCTTTATGACGGGTAATGTGACTTGACGTCTATTATACGACGAGTAGTGAGGCTTAACGTCTACTTTGTGACGAGTAGTAAGGCTTAACGTCTACTTAGTGACGAGTAGTGAGTCTTAACGTCGTTTTTGTGACGAGGAGTGAGGCTTAACATCTACTTTATGACGGGTAGTGAAGCTTAACTTCTCGTCGACAGCGATGCTGTTAGTCACAACCAGTGGCTAACACAGACATGAAACGGGGAAGTTATCCGCTGTCTGTATAGAGAATCTATCCGAGCATCCTGCTGGAACGATCTCGAAAAATCTATAAAATATCGAGATCAGGAATGCTGGGATGTGAATCGAACCCGGGTCCAGCGTTTAACCGTTGTGCCAACTCGCTCTGATTTTCTATTAGATGAATGTCCATGTTTCCTCCTCTCATTTCCTCTCGCTCAGCGTCCGTCTCATTCGCTAGACGTTTTAGTCGGACCGGCACTTCACTGTATAACATTTTCAAACGTGGTTCTCTATGGCTATTAAATATACTAAGACTGTACTTGTGAGTACATTTTCTTCTTAAGAAATTTTTTGGCTCGCATGGTTTTCCCGTAACGGTGTGTCAGAATCAAAATTTGAATGCTATGCTGCCATGCAAATAGCGAAAACCAATGACATACTCAAATGAAATAATTCACAGTGATATAACATGTCATGGGTTAAGTATATTAACATGTCATGGGTTATGTAATTTAACATGTATAAACCCACAACGTAATATTTTGAATCTTTAGAAAAAATCGCAAAAGTACGGAAAAAAAAGTTGCAGATTCAGCAAGTTTTTGAAATATAAAAGTTGTTCTATGTCAGTTTTCCTAATATTATGTTACGTAGTCCACGGCATTTTATATTACTGTGAATTATTTCGTTTACGTAAGTGAACGGGTTTTCACTATTTGCTTAGCATCGTAGGATTCATATTTTGATTTTGACGCATCGTTTTGAGAAAACCGTGTCAGCTAAAATTGTTTCGTAAGAAGAAACTGTACTCACAAGCATCGTCTAAAAAACTAATACTATTATGTAAAAACATAAAATGTTGATACCAAACACACTTGAACAGCCTTAATGCTTCGTGAGAGCTGGTTTGAAAACACAGCAATTCTCACCTCCTCACGCTCGGTGAAACGGCACCTACGTTTACATTCCCAGCCACTTGAAAGTGCAAATTGTAGCCGTAGAGATACTTGTTATAACGGTCGCTAGGAACAAACGGCAGTTACAGACGACCTCTCGTGATTCAAGCTGCGTCTATTACCTTTAGCAATAAGTTCAAGACGAAGTTAAATTCGACATGTTTCCCATAAACGTCGATATCTGCATTAAACCTACCTAGTAAACAATGTAACAAATTACAGAACTATGCTCGTAGTACAATGTAGCATGCGTTTACCGACATGATTAAAGTTAACTATATAACTACTATGTTCTAGGTTAGGAGCTAGATTAAGTCACTTCAAATTTAGATATGTATACGTTAAAAAGTAAATAATCTCTACCATGTTTGCACAAACATTTATGAATCACAGAACACATACGTGTCTTGTTGTTTTTTTTTAAACGATTCTTGCAAGTTACAAACTCTTTAAAAAATATTACACACATAAAATTATTGTTTCTGTGCAAGTTGTGGAAAAATGGCTCATTACCGTTTGTCGTGTTACATCACTACAATGAAAGGGGGCTCGCGACGGCCGAGTGGTCAAACCGCTCGCCTCCCACTGAGGCGATCCGGATTCGGTCTCCGGATTTCCTCATGCGGGAACCGTGCCGGACGATGTCGCGCGAGTTTTCTCGGGGAAACCCCTGTTTCCTCCGTCCCTCTCACTCCGGCGCTTCTCCATAGTAGAGCTGCCGGCCACCGTAGCATAGTCGGTTGGGCGCCGGTCTCTTGGGTTCGAATCCCGGCTCTGGCACGGATGTTGTGTTATTCCTTCACCGCCATTGTTGGGCTTCATTCCATGTCATCCTTCGGGGTCTGCAGATTTCCTAGGGGTATAGTCTGTCTCGTGTAAGTATTCCGTATTTTGACACGTCACTTCTGAAAAGTGTGTATGTACACAGGATTTTTGAGACCCCGCTTTTCCAGGAAGCCAGGTAGGTTTTAAGAGGGCGTGGTACACAATTTAAAGCTAGAAACATTAATCTATAACTGTAGGTTTCTTGAAGCCAATTTGCAAAAATTAAACGTTAGCAATCCTAGACAATAGTTTTAGCCAACGTTTTAAATAAAACAGTTTCCAGTGTTACGAACTTCTGAGGCACAATCTCTGACGCCGGAACCTCGTGCATTTAACTGCGGTGCAAGAGATCACGCGTAACAAATTAGTAATATTGGATAAATATTTACTCATAAAGTTGACAAATACCGTTATCTAGGATTGTCTTTAAGTGTTTTATCCGTACTGGCTTGGTAAAAAGCGTAGAAATTAATTTATGATTTCAGCGGATATTTATCTACCACGCACTCTTAATCTCCAAACAATAGAACTGTCGGGACACATTTTTCAGAAGAAAAATGACAAAACACGGAAGAGTTACATGAGACAGACTATACCTGGTACTAAATCTGCTTTCGGGATACGCTACATTGGCCCTCGAGTATCCTCATACGATATTTATTTACTGGTATAATGTTTCGTTGTGACATGTACTAGTAATTGAAAATTAGAATAAAGAAAACTATTCCTAATGAAGTTTTATCGTACGCTTAACCATGCATAGAAGGATGTTATTACGTTATTTTCATTAAACCTGAACGTGTACTTTCATACGAACAATAGGCTAACGAACTTAAGATTTAATACGTTGTTACTAGAGACAGGAAATTTCGCGAAAATATTTTTGCCCACTTTGTTTCAGTGCATTACGTGCATCTCTGCTATGTGGTCAGTGATTAGATGCCGTAACACCCAGCGTGTGAAGGTTAAACCCGCAAATCACAGACGTGAAGTGTCACAGTTATCCGTGTACTGATTAGCATAGTCAAATGAATAACGACTCTGCACAAAAACACTCTTGTCAATAGCCATGAAGTTTAGCTGCAGGTGTGCACGTAAGACACTGAAACAAAGTGGGGCAAAAATCTTTCCACAAAAAATTCCCGTCCCTAGTTATTACTATTGACCTTAAAAATTCGAGTTTTCTCTTAGATACAAACTCTTTCTCCAATTTTAGGTTTCCCAGTAGCCTTAAATTCCTTGCTTGCAATTTTCGTCATTCTAAGTAGTTCTCTTCTGTCTTCTTTCTTGTGCCCTGGCTTCCTTTTCTTTTGCCTGATCTATCTTATCTTGACGTCTCTCATTGTAGGGAGATGACGTCAAAACTTCACTCTTCTCACTACTTCTTTTACGATTAACAGGCTTCCTTTTTGCAGCTTAAGAAGTCGGTGAGATTTCTGCAACAATTCTTTCTATTCTTGTGGTTGTTGGTGTAGATGGCATGGATGGAGAACTGTGCATGGATGTAGGCCTTGGGGTTGTTGAGTCTGATGAAGTTGAAGGTACAGAAACCTGACTATTGAATGCGTCGCAATCTTCAGTTGTGGGGTTTGTAAAGTGTATTGAAGCGAGGAAGTCCAAATCTGTGAAAATATTTCTGTTCAAAGAGTGAAGCCTCGTGCAGTTGAACGCATAACGAGCCAGTTCCATTCTACAGATAGTAGTGTACGCAGTTGTCACCAAACCAGCAACATCTTTGAGAGCGATTTTCAGGGGGTGGTATTTCCTCAACCAGGCGCTGAATGCTGCGCTATAAGCTAACTTGAAAAGCCTCATGACAACTCGGTCTAAATGTTGTAGTTGATGTGTTGTGTGGGAAGGTAAACTAAACATTTGAACATGGTTATCCAGGGCGAAAATAATACTCCCAAGTCTTTATAAGAGCTTTGTCCATCTAGAATGAGAAGAGCTGAATTTTCCATCGTGGGTTGTACTCGTTCAACAAATGTCTGTAGCCATTTCAGAAAGCCAGATGCTGTTATCCAACCACTTTCCTCTGCAATTAAAATACTGCCAGACTTCTTCAGCTCATTGTCAAGTCTCTTCTTGGGGAAAACAAAAAGTGGGCGGATAAACATATCTCCAGCTGCATTTATAGACAGCAATGCATTGATATTTCGCCCTCTCTCATTAGAAGTTATTTTACTATCTTATTTCTTCCCCTTCTGTGAAATGGCTTTGAGTGAGTTATGAACTACAGGCACCCCAGTTTCGTATATAAATTCTAGATGGCTGAAAGTTTTATTTTGTGGAATGTTCAAGTTTAGAAAAAAATTAATCAACCTGTGCTTTGTTGAAACTGGTTGCCCTTTGAATACTTGTAAATTCTGGGCGTCTCAAAGAAAGGTCATGCTTATGAACTAGTGGTAGAATTTTTTACCACTTTCTTTAATTCTTTGTTAAATTGATGGGAAACGCTCAAACGCTCAAATGCTCAACCAATGAATAGGCATGTGCCAAAAATTCTTTCCTGCTTAAAGGCATTAAGTGGTTATCCAAGTCTTTTATATATTCTACTAGCTCAGATTCCAGTTCTTCAGAAAATATTTTCTGAAATCTTCCCATTTGAAGTGTTGATTCCACTGCTTTTCCTGCTTTCATGTCGTTTACTCTATCACCTAAAGTACTTTTTGGAACATTGCGACTACAAGCTGCCTCTCAAATTGTCATTTTTCCTTCCATTACGAATTCTAAGGCTCATCTCAAGTCATTCTCATCACATTTTCCTCTCTTCTTTTTTTCCATGTCAATATCAATATCTGGAAAGAAAAGAAAATTCCGTTTTCTTAATTGTAAGAATTTTCTTTCCTGCCCGATACTGGGGAAACCATAGTGTCCGGTACTGGGAAACTAACATGTAATAACAAACGGTTTTGTATTAAGACTACACATTGCTAAAAAGCGAAACTAATTTCAGATTACATTGTCTACTTAATGGATAACGTAATACATGTAAATAATTGTAAGTCTGCTCACCTGTATTGACAGTATAACAGCTGAAAAATAGGTTACAGCACCTACTAAAACACTATTTTACATTTCACGGCATGTAACTTTCTCTACAACAAATGCTCGCTCGTTGCGACTGAACAAGTAACACGCTCTGTTGATAGCTCTGTAAGCTTCTGCTATCTAGCGGAGAATGTGAGGACTAGCTTTGTCCGGTACTGGGAGACGCTCCCCTAACCGCATGTAAAGCCGTAAAAAAACGTAAATTGCATTATTTAATTGTTCATGGTCAATGTCGTTAAGAATTGTGTTCAAGGTTAAAGTTGTTTGGACTGCTCCAAAAAATAACGCGAGTTTTACATATCTATAATTACAACAAATACCATTACAGTAAGATTTGACGTTTTGGTGTTATCCGTGCAGGGAAATTGAAGTATATTTCTTCTTTGCCGTAATGTAGTATAGTCATGAACTGCTCTGGCGGAAAAAATATTGCCCCAGTTAGTTTCAGTGCCTTACGTGCACGTCTGCAATTCTACTTCATGGCCTGTGATTGGATATTTTAACTTTCGCATGTCTTGAGGTTCTACCCCCCCCCCCACCCCAAATCACAGACATGTGGTGTTGCATTAACCTTATTGTTTTTGGCCCAATCAAATGAGAGACATAACATCACAAAGACACGCTGCCAATAGCTATGAAATATGTAAAAGACAGGGCTGTGTTCCAGGAAGTGGTTACAGTGCTTGCCTATCACCCAGGCGACCAGGGCTCAATAGCCGATGGGGTTAAGGCCTCGCTCTTTAAATTTGCAGTGGTTTCGAAAAAAAAAAAAATCTAACGCAAATTAATACATATGTCAAAAATTCATTCTGGCAGTTTTAACACTTATATAAAATCGTTTGTACGTGAATTTTTTTGTTGCAGTACACCAAATGGATTTTTACATTTTTGCCCCTGATACATCACGAATTTTGTTCTCAAAATAAGCCAAAATGAAGGAAAATAATTTTTCGCAGCAAACGGTACATTATTTTTAAAAACGCTCTGGAAAAATTGTGTATTGTATGAATGTACGCAGTCTCAAATTTTTTCAAAGCATTCGGTTAAAAAATATTTGAGTTATTTACAATTATTTGAAATAAATGAAAGATCATGGTCTTAACACTTGATATTTCGCACGTGGGAAACATGGTGGACTCCTGTTTTTTTTCTCGTCCTTCGCAGTCCATAGCTTGTCTGTCTTAGAGTATCTTGTACCATCATTCAGTGTTAGGCAGACACGTACGAGCTCAGTCTTGATGTCTGCAATCTGGATGAGCCGCCGTGTCCTCGGTTATTGTTTTATTTCATTATTGATTTAGTTACGAGGCAAAATATGAGGGGCTCACAGTCATAATGAACCAAGTCAATCTAGAACCAAATTAATAAATATTACGCTCTAAAGTATTCAATGCAATTTTAACTTCAATCTGCTGCTGTTCACATTGATGTCATTCGTTGGGCAGAAAATTAACAATGGACATAACTTACTTTGTCAATGGAAAGAAAATGGTTTGCAGATATCCATGCATGATCTATCTCAGTATCAGAAAAATATGGACTTGGTTTACTATGGTTCTGAGACCTTCATATGCAAAACGTAATATGTTGAGAACAGTTGTGAATGTCTTGTAACCAAAATTTAGACATCCTGGTAAGAATTGTAAAGTGCAACAAATTATTTAACCACTCCTCTAAAGATGCAGCCCGCCTACAGTGAAAACAACAATAAATTTCGAAACATTCTCTTTGCTAGGCTAAAAGTGTTTTTCCGTAAGCCAAGCCCGTTGTAAACTCAAATTATTATTATTTTTTTTTTGCCTGGAATTAGATTGGGAGAAGCTATAAACTGCAATTCTCAAGTGTAAATAAAAGTTTCCTTGTTGTAGCGGGATTTGTGAGGGAATTCCGTTAGGGCTCTCTGGCGCTCATTAACTCGAAGTGCCGCAATAAAAACTTCTATCTTTCCTTCCCATTGTCGGTTCCTCCGAGGCGACTGGTTTATCTGCGTGAAGAATGGGCTGGTCTCGTGCCACGGAGTCTATCTGAATTATAGCTTTCCAAAAAGAATGGGAGAGGAAGGAGGATTGTATAAAAGAGAGTAGATGGATTATATTGACGTAAGATGAAAGAAATTTCAGGCGAGACATTGTAGAGCAGCTGGTAGTGACTCGACCTCAGCTTTCCGCGTCGGTCGGGACCTGCTTAATGGCGGCACCCACCACGGGCTTAAAATGCTTTTCAGTGTGTTCGTAAATGCGTATTTTTACGAAACTATTCGACGTGTGTCCATTGTGCCTATGAACGAAAAGAACCGTCACGTCAATTAGAAAAATCATTCCGGAGCCCCTCAAATTGGCTACAAACAGGTTTTTCAACCTGTTGTATATGATCATCTACTCACGGGATTCGTGTGAAACTACTATACAAACATGCAATGGACTTTACTTAAAATTTTCCACCATTAACAATATGTGGTCATTTATGTAAGTCAGTCAGGCGAGTGATCTACGATACCACTGCACGCCGTTTCAGTGTCTTGCGGTAGAGGTGATACCGCATAAGATGAGCCGGTCAACATCGCCCTTAGCGCCGTGCCTGACTCACACAAACACACGGCCAGTAGGCGGGCGCCTTAAGAGTGTGTGGTGCCAAGCCATCTTTAATTTGTATTATTTTACATTTTACAAACATTCCTGGAGGCGTATCTACATTTTAAACATTTCATGCTCTAAATATTGGTCTACTACACCTTTTTACATTGTTTGATAATACATTACTTCCATATTACCTAACAATGTGAAAAGGGTGTAATAGACTAACTTTTAGAGCATGAAATGTCAAAAAATATTGATAAACCTTCACCAATGCTTGTAACTGTGAAAATATAGTAAATTAATTATTTCCATGCACCATCGCATACATGCAACCACGCAATTTTTTTCGTTTAGTTTTTTAAGTGATGAGACGCTACGCATGTAATGAATGTATTAGCACATTTCAAGCTGTATCAAGTGAATCATTATTTTTTAGAAATTTATATCTTTGAAATTATGGCGCTCTCTAGCCGAGAATAAAAACAGGCTGAATTTTAAAATGAAAATTCTAAATTTTTTGTTTAAAAATACAAAGTTATATATATATATATATATATATATATATATATATATATATATATATATATATATATAATATGATTTTATATGTGTCAAATCACAGCTTACGACATTGTTATACACTGTGAAGTTTTTCGGTTTGGTATGTCAGTTGGTTTTAGTGGCGTGCATAAAACCATAAAGTGCGAATTTTGAAGTTTATGACTAGAGATGATGGTTTATCGCGGGAAAACTTGACTATTTGCTAGGCTTCAACATACGTTCAACTTATCAAAAGATTACTGGCTTTTCCTTGTACGTGGAGCTACTGCCCTATTTGACTGAGCCAATAAGAATGCCGCTATTTTAATATTTAATACATGTTATTGGTCTGCAGACAGCTACGTTGTGTCAGTGTTTTCAAGACTATGTTGACACAAAATATTTTCGCGATATACCATCATCTCTATTTATGACTCATCACGTAAAAACTATAAGATATACAAAAAAATTCCTAAGAGGAAGATTTAATCACAATTTATGTCTAAAATAAGAAGAAAAATATCGGGTACAAATATAAAAATAAAATAAGACATAGAAAAGTGAGGTGAAACGCGCCCTTAAGGACGTGCATGTTATTTGCATGTAAAAGATATTAGGTGGAACTTAGTCACGTGTTGAACATACACATATGATATTGCTGAATCTTTAGTTCATTTTGGTTTATCCTACACTTCTGTGGGAATTATAAGGCTGGTTTATGTTACCCAGAAAACTACGAACAAGTAAGTACCGTAAACCTTTGACTTAGCGGGGTAACTTTGACAACTCAAAAATTTGGTTTTTATGTTATTTATTGACGAAAGTTTCCAGCATTAGCTATAAGAATAAAAGGAATTATTTAAAATACTCGGCTCAGATTATCTGTTTATTTACCAGAAAACCCAAAAACTAATATGTTACAGTGTCAAAGTAACCCCGAAAATGGTATTTTCATGAATAAAAAATAACTTCTCGGAAACGTTTACTCATTTCTTTCCCACATATTTATTCTTGTAGCAATATTTTTCTCTCTTCAGGTAAATAGTGGTTTCTGTCTGAAAAATACATCATGATTAGTGACTGAGCCGCACCGATTATAATTTTATAATTTAACTTGTTAATTCCTATCTTTCCTTTCACCAGATTCTTTCATTTGTTTGAATTAAGTTACCTAGAACACATATTTGCGAATTAAATTACCTAGAACATATGTTTGCGAATAAACTTACGTCGAGCATAGTTTTGCGAATTAAGTAACCTAGAACTTTTTTTTTTTGCGGCGACAGCGACTTCAAAGAGGAAAACATTGACGTTAATGTATTTCTTTATTATGGCAATTAAGAAGTTGAACTCTAGCAGTGACTAAAGAGCTATATGGAAATCATATTTAAAATTATTCACTTACGGAGATTTTAAAATAACTGTAAGATGACTTTTTCCAAAAAAATAATTCCTGTATAAAAATTGTTACTAAGTTACTAATGCTTAAATATTATTTTGTCGCTGCCAAAAAGAATGACGACAGTAGTGTTGTTTTTCTGTCTGTTTTAGGCATGACAGTCTTGGTTCAGAATTTTTCAAAAGCTGTAGGCTGTTACAATACATCTTTTTCCGAATTTTTTACGTCGTAAAAAGTAGTAACCACTGAATGTCTCGTAGAAACGAGTTATCCGCCTGAAGACTACGCCAGTTCAGCTAATTGCGTCCTGAGTGACGCATGGTGTGCACACTTGGGTCGCCCTTATTGCTTCCGCACTCTGGGCCTCGGACGAGCAAAATACGGCCACCAGACGGCCTACTTAAGGGGCAGTCCACTGAAAATTTTAATTATTTTTTTTATCTGTATGAGATGCGGTGTATTTTGTGGGCATATATTGTGACTATTTTTTACTGCAACGAAATTTTTTTAGCTTACATATTTTTGTATAGTACCATACCCTACAATGCATGATTATTTAAAATTTAAAAAAAATTATTTTTAGGTTTACAAATAATTAACACTTAAAGGAAAAATGTTAAAAAAATTATTTATGACATTTTTTAATAAAAAATATTTAAAAACTATATTGTGACAATCGGCTACACCATGCATTTAGCTACCACTTCAACACTATACCACATATAATTTAAAATGTCATTTGTAATTGAACTGAGGTTATTTTGACAACTGTAATGAGGGCATAAGGCCTAGTATAATGCATTAGAGCAATATTTTTCACTTTTAATCACATTTATAATATTCAGTAACTGATAAAATGGAAATTTTCACATGATTTTGGCTAAAAACAATGCAATTTTATATGATACTATCTAAAAATTAGTAATTATTTGTTGTTTGCAAAATATGGTTTTATGCATTTAAGGGAAACCAACTTGCATACCCAAATGGAAAAATTGACACTTAATAATAGTGCCATGGACTATGGCAGTACGTATTTACAAACCGCATTGACTATAATTTTGTATTAAAAAATTATGAATTTAAAATAAATAATACCTAATTTTAAAAATACAAACAACTAATCAATGTGGTTTTTATACGTGTTGTTATCCATGGCACTGTTCTTCAGTGTGAATTTTTTTCATTTCGGTAAGTTGGTAGGTTTTCCAGTTTCCTTTAATGCATAAAACCATGTTTTGCAAATTTTGACTTAAATATGGTACTATACAAAAACTATAAAAGCTAAAAGATTTTCGTTACCGTAAATAATAGTCACAACATATGCCTACAAAACAAACCATACCTTGTACAAATATTTTTTAAAATTATTTTTATAACAATAAAAATTTCCAGTGACCCATCGTTTACAGCAGGCGCTAGATGCCGCGTTTGAGGTATGAAACCAGGCAGGCGATAAGGGCTATACTGGCTTGTGCATCAACAACCCTGTCGCCTCTATGCGTGGGGCGCCAGAACCTCGTGTAGTGTTTTGAGCGTTGGCTTTTTCCTATGGGATCTGAAGCCGTGACCCTACTTTTTTATTTGCGGAAAGTGCGTACTTAAGTCCAGGTCATGCTTCTCTAGTTTTGTTTTACAATTCCTGTTGGTATTTTTTTGCGTTAGAGCAGTCCGAAAAGGCCGTTTTTTTTTCGTAGTCATTTTGAGGAGCTTCGAAACTATGCTTCGAAGCATAACGTATAAAAAAAAAGGAATCATAGTTTTTATGTTTTAATTTCGTAGATAAAGTCATCGAACACATATTTAGTAGTAATTCTTATAAAAAAAAGTTCTTCAAACATTATTTAAGTGTTAATACGCCAGCTGTATAGGGCTCTTAAGCCAAAGTTACCCGCCCCTCTCCCCCTTTTCCCAACGACTTTCCCCAGTCCACTGCCATTTTGATACGCCGAGGGCAGTCGCGTCGCGCGCGCGCTGACCGGAAATTCGCGGGCCGACAGGAAAAAAAAAAGCATAACGCTGGCGGAAAGCGCGACCCTGGAGGGCGGTCGTCGGCCGTTCGGAACAAGCGCCGGCATATAATTAAGTAGAAATGTTTCATTCCGTTCTCTTGTTTCCCTTTCCTCGCCCGCCGGTTCCTTTCCGCCGCGCGCGGCTGCGCTGAAGAAGTGTGCAGTCGACGGCGCGCGTGCGCACCAGGTAGTACAGGCATTCATTAAAACACATTTTTACTTAGGCCAGCTGCCCGAGCGTATCTTCTAGATGCTATTTAGTTACGTTATTTTTCCAGGCTGCTTTCTAGTTACGTGAGGTGATTTTTTTTTTTTTTGCGCTTATGGGGTCTCCCTATCTGCCCTCCAAATGCATTGCAGCGAGTTATGACTTTTCTCTTTTTTGTCGTAACTATTTAACGCACATTATATATGTATACCTACGAAAAGAACACACTTTCCAAACTATGTCGCTAAAGTTTTAAAAATTCCGCACGGTTGTTAGAAACCTTATTTTCTGGCACCTCGGAACGGCCAAAAATATGATTTTTTTTTTCATACTGCCGTATGTGGAAAATTAACAATCGGATTCGAAAAACATAACTATAGAAACAAGCGTCAGACTTCTAATTGCGCTGCCCATAAATAAAATAATGTGGTCAGCTCTTAAAGTCCCGTAGGAAAAAGGATAATACTAAAGCACAGCACACCAGCTGAATGGCTTGCGCGGAGAGGCGATAATGTATTACATACGTCGGTTAGTGGCAGCCTTACTGCTCCTTCCTCACACACACAAACACAGCTTATCTAGGGAAGCTCCTTAAGGAAGTCGCCTGGGTGGACGCATTTTTCGCTGTCGAGTCCTGCACGTGCTGACAGCTAAGGGCGACGCAATACGCTCATCACGCCTCACCCTAGTCTCTATGGGACGTTATGTGGCAACGCCGTAATTGAAGAGTGTTTGGTCAGCGCTTAACATCGAGGTCTTCATCACTGGTGAGGGGTGACATGGGGTGAGTATGGAGCCAGTGCCGGAATGAATAGGCGGGGGAAACGGGAGATCCTCGAGAAAACACGCCGACCATCGGCATCGTCCGGCACGATTCCTACGTGCGAAAATCCGGGGACCGACCCCGCCGGGAACCGAACCCGTATCGCCTTGGTGGAAGGCCCTAGGTGGTTATGGAGCAGCGCCGAAATGAAAGCGCGGGGGAAATGGCAGATCCCCGAGAAAACCAGCGGCCTCGCCCAGCGCTATTCTCGCATGAGAAAATCCGGGTGCCGACCCTACTGGGAATCGAACCCGGATCGCCTTGGTGAGAGGCGATTGGTCTGGCCATTCGGCCATCGCGGCCCTTATCCGTGATGAACCAGTATCTCTACCAATATGTTTATTTGCGGATATCGAATAACACACACTTGAAGCTATGCGTCTACACTACCATATGACTTTGTAGTAAATACAAAGTAATTTTTTTGGTGACCACAATATTTGGTGATGAAAGTAAAACTCTTTTGTTGTGACTACAAAATAAATTTTGCAAGGTGAGTCCTGACTAAATATTTCATAGCTGCCGTAAAATATGTCTTTCTGAATATAATATTAAAACTGCAGCATACTGATTAGAAACGTGATTAGGCCTATTGGTGCCTTCAGAATGTTATTTTTTTTTCTGTTATACCTCATAAAATATTACCCGGGTCCGTAAAACCCATTACAAAAAGCACGCGTAGAACTATACTACATAATACTATCAATAGTAAAATTGTTAGGTCAACACTTAAAATTCCATTAAGAAAAACACGACTGCGGAAGTACTGCACGCCAGTTTTGCATGCCACGAGCACAGGTAATTATATTTCTCGTCGAGCGTGGCAGCCTGGCCCTTATCTCTTTCATTTATCTACCTCATACGCAAGTAAGGTTAGGGATGTATATACACGTGTAATGGTATTCTATGGGGGTAAGTATCTGTTGAACTTACGTATATGTTACCAATGACTTATTTGTTCATCTCACATTGCTGTACAATATTTTAGGGCCCTTTTTTTTTAATGCCATGAGAACTAAGAACAAACAAGTGTTTTCATTATCAATAAGTAAGGACTGGAAAATTTCGCGGATACAATGACCTGCAAGCTAGAATCAAATATCCTATGAATACTCAAGCCCCGTCTATTCGTTCATTGTCTGTTGTTCCACTTAGTAGCAGCTAATTGACTAACGGTCGGGACTTGAGTATGCATAGGATAGTTGGTTCTAGCCTACAGCTAATTAAATTCGCGAAATTTTCCAGTCCCTATCAATAACCCACTTGACAGTTTCTCATATTTTCCCCCTGTATTTTAATTCCTGTAAGAGTTTTAAGTATTCTTCTTCAGGTAAATTTTTATATATTTTTTAAAATACAAATATGATGACTGTTAGCACAAATTTCAAAAAGTCTTAAGAAATTAAGATATACACTAACTTAAATGTTTTCTTAAATTCACAGTAACTCCATGAATAAAGTTTTGTGGACAATTTGTAGATATACATTATATTTTTTTTACTGTAATGCAAATTTTCTAGCTTCCGTAAGTTTTATATACTGGTATTAACCTCAAAACTGTATAGAGTAATATTTTGTATGTTTAAAAAATTGCTGAATTTCAAATAAAAACATTGCCAATTTTCTGAAATTTTTTAAAAGTACAAAAAATATATATGTAATTCCATTCATGTCTCGACACAGCCCGTGACACTATTCATCAGTGTGAATTGTTTTATTTCTGCAAGATATTTGGCGTTACTTCCTTGCATGAAAGCGTTTTACGCAAATTTGGGCTTTGAGATACCATTGCTAGAGACACTGGAAAATCGCGAAAATATTTAACATAGTCCCCAATAAACTGTAGTATGTCGATCGCGACACGTGTGAAGTTTTCTGGCAAACCACACACGTTCTGTGTTAACACTGTACAGTTCTAATTAGGTTTGTTGAAGAAGAACACAGTGCTTTACATAAACGATAGCCAATATAGTAGCAAAACCTTCAGTGTTTACATAGCGTGTTGCAGCCTAGCAAACAACAACCAACTTTTCCCGCGATTTACCAGTGTCTCTATAACCAGTGCACTAAAATAATGAAAGCTAAAAAATTTTCATTACTGTGAAAAATAATCATAATGTATGTCTACAAATCAAATCATATCTCGTACAAATATAAAAGTTAAGGAAACATTCAAATGTCTCGTGCAACCCTCATCCCTCGAACAGGAAAAAAAAAAAAGAGAGAATCCTATTAAACGCACACTACCGTGGTCGGAGAAGTGACCTTGACGAATGACGGGACAGATGATAAATCCGGTCATCATCCCTAGGTAATGGCCGGTATGAGAAGAAAGAAGGGGGACGGAGGAAGAGATAAACGTGAAAAGACAGCAGGAATATCCAGCGCAGTGGGTGCTATCTCCTTAGCTGAGCCGCGCGTACTTAAAGTGTCGGACTGTCTTCGGACCGGGCTTGATTGAAGACCCTGACTACCCTTGATGACGTCTAAATACGATCATGAAACCCCTTGGCGTCGGGGAGAGGGGGGGCCAGCCGTATACACGCGAGCCAAGTATAGGCTGTTCGCGGTAACGTGCGAAGTTCTCATGTCAAAAATAATAATTCAGGACATGCTCTTTAGCGCAACCTGAAACGTTTACTTTCGAGTTCATTACAATCTGGTTATTATTATTTAAGAGGGCGTAGTACATAATTCAACGCTAAAAGTATTACTCTATAACTGTAGGTTTCTTGAAGCCAATTTGCAAAAATTAAACAATGGAAATAGTTTTCGCCAACGTTTTAAACAAAATTGTTTCCAATGTTACGAACTTCTGAGGCACAATCTCTGATGCCGGAACCTCGTGCATTTAACTGCGGCGCAAGAGATCACGCGTAACGAATTTGTGATTCTGGATAAAATATTTACTCATTAAGTTGGAAAATACCATTATCTAGGATTGTCATTGAGTATTTTATCCATGTTGGCTTCGAAAAAAACGTGTAAATAAATTTATGTTTTCAGCGTTTATTTATCTACCACGCACTCTTAAGGTGCTATCTACTTATTAAAACTGTTAACAGTGACTGAAACATCTCAAACCAGTGGGTCTACAATCATTACATAAAGAACTCCTTTGCATAATGTCAAGTACGTGAGCAATGAGGAAGTATTCTTCAAAGATAATCTCGTATGGAGTTAAATACAGGATGGAAGTTCGCAGGGAAATGCGTAATTATGTTTTTAAGTTGTTTGTCTTCTATGTGTTTCTATACCTTTCTTCTAATTGCGATGCAACTTTGGATAGTTGTACGTGCACGCCCGAAAATGTACCTGACAAAGAAATTAGTTGGAAAGGGAGTGAGGGGGCAAAACGAGCTAGAGGGGCAGAACATGATATCCAAAAAATGTAGTGGGGGGGAAAATTGGTGAGTTGTTGATCGTAAGTTCGCGAATAAAAAAAAAAAGTGTGGTTGGCGGGGGCAAGACGGGGTAGCCTACATGGGCAGAATGTGGAAAACCAAAAAAAAAAAAAAAAAAAATAGTGAAAGAAAAAGTTTTTCTTAGAATATTTCCAAAATCTGTCATCATCACTTTGCGTCATTTAACACTTTTAAACAAAATTGGTTGAACAACGATCTCGCGGATACCAACTAGTTATATCAGATGAAACAGTTGGCAGGGAAATGCAACTAGTCGGCTGAAGAGAGTGAAGTAACCACGTCTTCTAAAGTGCTCAGATTACAGCAAACCGCGTATAGGTTCCTCCTCGCGGGCGGGAGGGAAGGGAATTATTATTTAAAAAAGGAACGAGAGAATGGAGTGGAAGATAAGTTGGGCGTCGCGTGCGGAAGGGGAGGTTTACCCGTTGCGAGGCCATTCATCACGTCTGTCCGAAAATAAACGGCTCGCACTAGGACGTGTCGTTTGTTCTTTATTTTTACGTTTGTGGTCAGCGCCTTCTCCTCCTCTTAGTCCTCTCTCCGTCATACCTACTCGTTTGAACACGCCTCTCTCGCCCTAACCGCTCTCAGTCGGTTATAAAAACTAAACAGCTGGAGTAGGGTAGGTCTTCTCAGTCGCGTGGTCAGATTTTGTCGAACAACAGGGTGAGTGAGTGTGTGAGAGATTTTCGCCAGCGCTCAACTTCGAGGTCTTTAGCGCTGGTGAGGGGTGACATGATGTGAGAATGGAGCAGCACCGGAATGAAAGGGCGGGGGAAACGGGATTCCCCGAGAAAACCCGCCGACCAACGGCATGGTCCGGCACGATTCCCACTTGCGAAAATCCGGGAACTGACCCCGCCGGGAATCGAACCTGGATCGCCGTGGTGGGAGGCGAATGGTCTGACCCCTCGGCCACTACGGCCCCCTCGAACAGCAAGGTTGTGACAATTGTCTGCAATGCTGTTCAGGGTTATCAAAGGGAGTAAATAAAAAAAACATGTGTGTTGTGCAGGATGTTTCAGAAATACTTTGTGGGTTTATTACACTCAAAACAAGAAATATGGTAGCATAAACATGTGTCCGGAAATACTAAGTTTTTTAGTTATTTACGAATGTTTAATTCATTGTGTTGCAAGGTAACTTGTAGGAAAATTAATATTGTTAGATAATTTAATTGTGTTATGGATACAAGTATGCTGATGCCCTTATTTGTATCCACAAGGGCAGATGTGAGAGTATTCGACGGGGTGCGACAGTTCATGATCCGACGTGTGCATGATTTTAGCATCGTTGAAACTGTGCAGCATACACCCATCACACAGGATGGAATTGAGCGTATCAGCATACTTGTATACATAACATAATTAAATTACGTAGTTATATTAATTTTGCTACTGGTTACCTTGCAACACGTTCAACTAAACTTCAATTAAATACCAGACAACTAAGGATATTCGGACCTATGGTTATGTTTATTCGTTTTCTTGTTTAGGCGCGAGAAACCCACCCTCCAAGTTAGTGCAGGTATTTCTAATACACCTGTATACGTGTTGAATATTTTACTAAATACAACGTCCGTAGCACATTTATACACATCGCATATTGTTTATATTACACAAAGTATTTGGTCCGGTTTTTGTTTATTCGGTATTTTGAAAGAGTGCATTCCGCTTCACTTCTTTGTGGTTTTGGATATGTGAACGTCTCACAATTTTTTTTCCGCGTCAGATGGCGCACTTGGTCCGCCAACCATGCTTACCCTAATCGAGAGCATGTGTTCCTATTTTTGAGCTTGGTACTTAAAAGTCCTTTTTTTTTTTTTTTTTTTTTTTTTTTTTTTTTTTTTTTTTTTTTTTTTTTTTTTTTTTTTTTTTTTTTTTTTTTTTTTTTTTTTCACAAATTGACCTTTAAAGTCCTTTTTTTTTTATCTCTATGACCAGATAATAATGTACAAAATACCAAGGAAAGTTATTCTTTCACCTAGTTGTGAAAGCGTGCAAAACATGCTTGTTCCTATTTCAAATGAATTTTACAATTATTGTAAAAGCTGGTGTCAATAATAAGTAAAACTATATTCAGTTAATATTTGATGTTTGTGTACATTTACTTTTCTACTCAATGAAAAAATGAAAGTGTTTTAAACAAATTAAAAAGATTCTTTTTTTGCGAAAGTCTTGTGGGTCACTGTCATACAGTGCTTAGTTTTATTAAGTTTTTTTTTTTTAATATTTGTTCTTCATACAATACATAAAGTTACCTAGATGCATTAAGTACATTAGAAGGAATCATTTGTTGATGTTATACTTAATAACAAAAATTAATATTTCCGTTCATTGTAGTAAATACTTGTGATACTCGGTAATACGTAAATAAAATAATATCAAAACTAAAATTAAATCACGATACATAGTCACACCTCATCCTGACAGAATTCAGTTTGCATTTTGGTTACAAACTATAGATTGGTTTTGACTTACTTAAATTGAAATCCAAAATACCGACTAATTATAAGCTGAACTGGACGAAAAATTATCTTAAATATATCAAGTGTTCACCACATAACCTTTAATATTGTCGTAAAAATTAAAATGCTGTAAACATAGAAATATGTGTGTGTGTGCCATTGTCATATGATAAACAGTAATGCTTTTACGTCTACAAAAACTTTTGAGCACATTATTTAGACTTCTGGATTTCAGTAGCGTCACTGCTTTCTTGTCTCTCGGTGTTTTAGCAGTCGTTGCAGCCGCCACCTTTAGGTCGTCTATTGGGCCAACTCACGATGATGATTGCAGCTTTTTTTCTATAAATACTTACAAATTTTCAAGTAGTTATGTGCTCTGTTTTCAAAATAGTTTATTATTTTTCCTTTTTCAGTGCTTAATGTAGTTAAAAGTACATTCTGGAAATTTTTACCTACAAAATTTTTCACAAAATATTGAATTCTGCTTATCTGGTCTCTTGGTTGGGAATTTTTCATACTTGTTTGGTCCATATAATGGTCCGTATTTTCAACTCGGGTCTCTTACTTGGTACTTATTTTAATCATGTATGGTCCCTAATGTATTTGCGTGAAGTTGTTGAGACTCCTGTGTTTAGATTCAGCCTAGGACCACGTATGGCGTTTCTGCCACGTGGGTAGAAAGAGTAAAATGTTAATACACTCCGAAATCGAATCATTGATTACAATCAGAGAAATGTTAATCACTGAAATTCCAGTAAGCAATCTAGTTCTGACTGATGAACCTGTGTATTTTACTGTATCAGTTAACAGGCACGCGAAGTTCACAGAGAATAAGTGGAAAATGCTTTTAAATCAGTAGCTCACGAACAACCGCCCCGGATTAACTAACTTCAATTGCTCATTTTTGCCCAAAACGACCGAAGTGGTACACTTCTCTGATTCAAGTTATGAGAGAAAAACAGGTTCAGTGCCTATACTTAGGGACTGGAAAATTTCGTGAATTCAATTAACTGTAGGCTAGAATCCATTATACTATACATACTCAAGCCCCTACTATTTGTCCACTAGCTGCTACTCTAGCCTACAGGTCATTGAATTCGCGAAATGTTCAGTTCCTACGCAAAACTACGTATTCTGGAAGCTCAGCTGTTTTCCCCGTTGATGTCGTGTTCAGTGAGCTCGCAGTGGCATCCCAGAGCAGGTAGGACGGGATTCGGTACTTGTTAACACAGGTTTGTTGTTAGCTCTAAGTTATGCTCATGGGTTTGGATTCTAATTTGTCGTGAAGTGGATTCGCGAAATTGTTGCAGACCTTAAATGTTAACAGGACTAAGGATCTTTACAGCAAGGTTTTCGTGGCATCATTCGCAATGAAATATTCATTGCAGACCCAGTAAGTGTTATTGTCCTTGAACTTATATTACGCCTGAGGCAAGTCGGCGGTAACAGCCGGTAGAGCTGATCTCTGACACAAGTGATGCATAACACAGTCGACGCCATCTCTCAGCACTATCTATTTTTATGGGTTGTCTATATTGCAAATAGAACCAATACTTCGTAGGAGGGAGTCATATAAAGGATGTTTCAAATAGAATGTCAACATTTTGGGGGAACGATCTTCACATCTAGAAGAACAAAAATTGGTTTCTGAAAATACGTCGAAAATTCTCCGTTTCTGCACTTCAGTTTGTACTGCGTAAAGACGTTGGTGTATCGCGAAAATGTTTTGTACCAATATACCCTTGAAAATTGCTGTAGTAAATTGCAACACAGTTGATTGGGTAATGTACGCCTGACACAACGTAGCTGTCTGCAGTTAAATAACAGACATTAAGTATTACAGTAGCAAGATTCTTACTGGCTCAGTCAAATAGGGCAACAACTTCACGTACAATCTGAAGCCAGTAATCTTCTGGTAAGCTTTCCGTGCGTTGAAACCCAGCAAAAAGGCGAGTTTTTCCCGTGATAAACTATCATCTCTGTACGATGATCCATCCCGAGCACAATGCACTGTACGTAACTCGACCTTTAGTGCAAAAACGGTGTATTTACAGACATACGTTTGCAATATTTTTTGTTCTTTTTTGTTGCAATGGGAGTTTACAATTATAATTTATTGGTTTGTAGACGTACGCCATTGCTCATGTTTTGCTGATCGAACCTGTGTTGAATGACAAAGTACGAAAAGGAACAAGAAAAACAAATATAACACACACAAAAATAGAAAAAAAAAAAAAAAGCAATCTCAGAGGAATTCTGCAATTTTTTCCCAAAATAGTTGTTATATTTAAAGACAACAAAGATTTCTATCTCTAGAATTCTTTGTTGTCTAATATAACAATTATTTTGAGAATTCCTCTGGGTTTGCTTTTTTTTTTTTTTTTTTGTGTGTGTTTTATTTTTTTTCTTGTTCGTTTTCGTACTTTGTCATTCAACACAGGTTTGATCCGCTAAACATGAGCAATAGCGTACGTCCACAAACCAATAAATTCTAATATTTTGTTACCTTAGTAGCTAGGATACACCACTGGCAAGAAGTTTTTTTTTTTTGTGTATAAGAAGGGACCCAACTATTTGGTGAAATTATTTTTGTGCCAACTAGATTCATTGCCTTGCGTGGACATCTTCAACTTGCTCATTGGTTATTTGCAGCGTGTATAGGCATCGCTCGTTTGACTGTGCCAATCAGAACAAAGTTACTGAGACACCAAGTGTGTGTGTAGAAGAGCGAGAGATGAGCACGTAATACATTTGCACATGTGATAGAAAAAATCTTCTCGCGAATATAAGGTGGCAGTATACCTTATTCGCGGTAAGTGAGCCGATTTTTTTTTTACCTTTCTGGCAGGCATAGCCACTAATAAATACATTTTACTGCTGACTAAGACGTAAAATTTAACAGTGAGCCAACACATTTTATGCGTTTATTAATTACATATCACGAATAATATTAAAAAGTGGCGGGAAAGATAAACGTTTGTTTTAAATATATACGTATTAGGAAGGTACTTTAAAAACTTAAAGTTAAAGCTTCTATATTTTGCGGCAGCACTCTAACCATAAACGCGTCACTTTGTACGAAAAAAATTGTATTTCGTTAAGTGTGGTTATCGTTAATGACAAGTGGGGGGGGGGGGGGGGGCGGCGTGGAAAGCGGTAGACCTACTTAGCAATGATTATGCAGAATTCAGCACTGTCCGTCGAACCATTAGACGGGTATGTGCAGGTAAATTTACAGCTAGTAGGTTTTTCAAAAGGCGAGAAACGTATTCTCCAAAAACACGACTTTAAAAATAGGAAACTACCCTATTGATTGATTGATGCATGCCGGCCAATGCCACGTGTCCTCGGTGTATAGTCGGATATAAAAGACCTTCCCTTGCAATGTGGCCACGCTATGCCACTGGTTAAGAAATACAGGATGTTGCAAAATGGAATATCTATATCCCCTACTCCCCCAACATGTCACTACAGCGTTCGTTACCAGATTAAGTTTTCTAAAATTATATTATTTTTAACAGTTCAGAAGTACATTTTAGCAAGCAGTGAAGCTTGCTGGTTACAAAATAATTTACAGCATTCTGTCAAAATTGTAAAAAAATATCTTTATTCAAAATTACCAATTGGAGCACTGTTATTATTAGTACTGTCATATTCCACGTCTCCTTGCGGGAGCAGCTGTGATGTTTCCGTGGACGTTGCCCCTTGTATGCACACGTAGGCAATCTGCTTTGCATGCACGCCGAATGCTGTGAGACTGAGCCATGTTGGCGTGGCAAATGAACTGTGCTTAAATTAAAGTTTGTGCAGATGTATGCGCACCCTTGTGTTTTGCCAGCCATTGTGCTCGTTTGTTTGCTATTAATTAGTGCTGGAGCACGTTTGATACATTGCAGAGGGTCTCTACTGCCTTGTCATATAGGCTATATGTGTGTGTGTGTTTGGCGGGTGGCATAAGCTTGTTGCTTACGTTTGTCCCGTCTTCATGGGTAGGAGTTTCCTCACGGACATGATTTAAGAAATCATTTATTCCTTGCTGCCGGTACCCTGTGAGGTGGGTCGGAGGCGAGCTCGCTGTCTGGCAAGCGGCCCTTGACTAGGCGTAAGGTTCCTGCGAGTAGTTGACCGAGCCAAGTGACCTCGAATTCGGGAGGACCCGGGTTCGATCCCAGCTCCGGCCATCCTGGTCTTAGTTTTCCATACGGTTATCCGAAATCCCCCCAGACGAATTCTTGGACGGTTCGTTAACATAGGCCATGGCCGACTCCTCTCCCAGATCTTGCAACTATATTAAGTTGTTTGTCACAGTGTCTATAATGACCTCGCTGTCGACGAGACGCCTTGCCTGTAGGTAGGGACTGGAAAATTTCACGGAATTAATTACCTGTCGGCTAGAATCAACTATCCTATGCATACTCAAACCCCGACTATTTGTCCACTAACTGCTACTCAGTGGAACAGAAGGCAACGAACGAAAAAACAGGGCTTGAGTACCTATGCATAGTACAATAGATTCTAGCCTACAGGTAATTGAATTCTCGAAATATACCAGACCCTACCTATAGGCAGTTAAAGATAAAGTGATCACTTTTACAACCCTGGTTGCTGTTTTTACTCTTAGATAATTTTATTTATTGTTGCCTAATTCCTTATGGGTTCTTTCATGTTCTGTTGTGTTTGTTTATGGATGTGTCGACTACAGCCAAACTAGGCTTTATTTTCTATTTTTCCCGTTTTTTCGTTCGTGTTTTTTTCTTAGTCTCCTCCTAAGATTTCTGGGACGCGCGTAATGTTGCAATGGCGTATGTCCACAATAGTACAGTGGAAACTGAACCACATGTTCCATAAATAAAATGTTCTGGTCACTGCTTAAAGTCACATAGGGAAATGAGTAATAGTGTCTCCCTACGTACCAGTTGCGTTGTTTGTACGTAGAGGCGATATTGCATTACATACGCCGGCCGACGGCGCTCTTAGCACTGGTGTTCATAGTCAGTTGGCGTGGAGAATACGTGGCGCATTCAGTGCTCATCTTTTCTGGCATGAAAACAGAGTCGTGAAAACATAGTCGTGAATACAATTAGCGAGTCGGTGGCGTATTGAATACAGTTACGTGGGCTCACAAAGTTACGAGAGACACTGCCCTTAACTATCCTCTTCGCAAATATGAGGTATTCTCAAAGTTTTCGTAACTTGCCAATATGGCTTACCATGCATTTGATCACTTCAACAGTTTCGATGATAGTGAACGAGCGGCATTTTGAGGCGGGATTGATGTAATCGGCGAACGATTTATTCAAAAGCATAATTATTCAGTGGGGCAAATTAGACTACGTATAAAATGTAATTTGCTTTGGGAAAAAAATGGCAATGTGTTATTGAGTATACAAAAATATACTTTGGTTAGAGCTGCGACTAAAGTATAGACTGCGTTATCGTTTTTCGTTAAAATCAAGCACAGTCCCTGATTTGGCATAGTGAGAAGTCATTTAATATGTAATTTTAAAGTAAAATACAAACCAATTTTGACTTTTAAATTATCTAATTGAGATGACTTAAAATTCACGAAACTCTGTGATTTGTCGTTTTACGCCTCTAATCGATACCAACGCTCAAGCGGCATAATTTATCTCACGCGCTCAAAAACCAAGTGACGGTGTCCAGAGAGGTTTGATATTTCCTGTCGTTAGTCGTTACGCGCGGAAAGATTCGAATTGACTGGAAATATAATTTTAGCAGGGCTTTTTTGAATGCTGACTTTGTCCCGAACCGCTCGTACAGTAGGTGTTGGCAGCAGTACGAGTAGTTTGAGGACTCGAACCAGCGTACCGCACCCCGGACACCCCTGTCACATCTGCGGCGCAGCAGGGAACAATAATTGGCCCCGCGTGCCCTGGGGTTGCGCCCCGGGCCCCTCGATACGGTCCTAGTTTCAGGAAGGGGGAGAGGGGAAGCGAATAAAGAGTTCTGTGGGGTGGGCGAAGAGGCGGGGGAGGGGTCCCAGCACCACACGCACATATACACACTCGCGTCCGTGCGCGCGCCCCGGCAGAAGCGCAACTTGCAGAAAGCAAACACAACTCCGTTAATTGAGACACGGAAACTGTAAGCTAGAGGAGGAGCTCGTGGGCGACTGGGAAGGGGGAGGGGGGTGGAGCGGGGTCAAATTGCCTCGCAATACGCTCTCTGTGCTCGCACCTATATACACACACGCACGACTAACATCCAACGTGTACCTCCCCTCCCTCGCCCCTTCCGTCATTCCTCAACCGACGAACCGGTTGTTGGCTTTGCCTTGTTACGCCCGTCTGACCCCGTGTAAACCCTCCCCCGCCCCTTCATCGTAGTCATTAAGCGCTGGCGAGTTATGCCCCTCGCCGTCAGTGCAGCCTCGACGATTCTTCGGCGACCACCATCTCCAACCCCCTACCCCTCGTACCATCCCAGCAGCATACACACTAGCCTATGTAAAGTATTTTGACAGCGGCAGGCTAATAACGGATGAGCATATAACCCAGCCTGGACGTCGGCTGTGTGATGTTGGCGGAAAGTTAGGTCATCTGGGGGACCCTCGTCGGCTCTCTCGCGAGGGTCCGCAGAGGGTCGCGGGGTCCGAGTGGTTGAAGCAGGTTGAGGAGGCGGGGGGAGGGAGCATTGCTCGCAGACGCGCGAAACTGTGAAACAATTTCCAGGCCTGTTATCATTTCCACCCTCCCCACCCTCCCACTTTATCTCCATCACGTCCCCGGGAGTATTGACTTTCCTGGAGCGGCGTTTACCCTTGCCCCCCTCCCCTCCCCCAGGCTCTGGCAAAGTTACGGGACGAATTCCTGATGGAATATTATACACACACGTACGCGACCTACGCTAGGATTCGCAACCGACCCGTCCACTCTATTATTACGTTCGCAATTACTTTCTTACCTATGCTTCTGAGAAGGGGGTGGGGGTTGAATAACTGTTAACAAAAATATATATTACCTTTGAGGAATAAAATATATTTTAGTATCATTAATAAAATTCCGGCCACGTAGAGCAAGACTCTATTTTAACGTTGGCATTGTTGGAATACCTGTATCGGTCATCCCTGTACCGAGTAGAATATCGGTTAATAGAAATGATGGTATATGCGAAAATGTTTTGTGCCAACATACCCTTGAAAACGCTGTAGTTAATGGCAACACATATGATTGGGTGATATGTCTGACACAACGTAGCTGTCTGCAGACCAATAACAGGCATCAAATATTACCATAGTGGGAATCTTATAGTTCAGTCAAATAGGGCAACAACTCCAAGTACAAGAGGAAGCTAGTAATCTTCTGGTAAACTGAACGTGCGTTGTCACCCAGCAAACAGTCAAGTCTCTCAGCGATAAACCATAATTAGAGCCACGAAATTATGGCGAAAAGATTATTGCAACATATGGTTTCAATGCGTTATGTGTACATCCACAGCTATGCTAATTCGTCTGTGATTGGATAAATTTACTCGGTCTTGCATTGGCATATTACAGACGTACGGAGTCACAATAATCTCTTACTGATTGTTGCAGTCAAACGACAAACGTGTCTGACATAAGATACTGAAACGAAATGGAGCAAGAATCTTTTCGCGACAAAATCGTGGCCCTCGCCACCATCTCTAGTTATTATCTACGTAAAATGAACCACACATTGAAATGAAAAACGTCGCGATAAAACAGTCGGTGTTTCTACTTAAAGGCGTTTCCAATAAACTGTATTATATCAACCGTGACACGTGTGAACAGTTTTGGGATAAACTACACACGCTGTGTGTCCATGCTGTGCAGTTCTAATTGGGCCTGTAGAGAGAAACAATGCTACACATATACGATAATCAATGTTGATATGAAACATTCACGTTGGAGCCTAGCAAACAGTCAACTATTCCCGCGATTTTCCAGTCTCTCCAGACATTGGTCTTATTTACTGATGTTATTTTATAATATATATGTGCTGAAGACGCATTGTGTTTGTCTGATTCTTTCACTGTCTTACTGTCCACAGTCACTATGTTAGCCTATTTGTTTTCGTTCGCTTTCATCAAAGTGTATGTTTATGCTGTGTCGTTCACATCCAGTATTTTTGTCGTTCGTTTCGTTTTGTCTGTTGTTGTAATTATTTTTTTTGTCTTATTTCGTACTTACTGACGGAATCCCTTTTGTGGAATGATCTGGATTTTTTTTTGTCGGTGCTTTGGTGCTCGTTTGTGTTATTTTCTTTTAAATTACTGACTGAATTCCTTGTGAAATTGTATATATTTACCTTTGTTTACCAGTTACAAACAAAATCCTTTTGTTTCCTTACGTGTCTGTGTGCATTCTCTGGTTTTCTGTGACGCTTCATTTGCTGCAATGGCGTATGTCTAAATATTTCTTCAGTTTATTTATTGATGTCCTTTTTTTTTTTTTTTTTTTTTTTTTTTTTTTTTTTTTTTTTTTTTTTTTTTTTTTTTTTTTTTTTTTTTTTTTTTTTTTTTTTTTTT
Source organism: Medauroidea extradentata (assembly GCA_003012365.1). NCBI lineage: Eukaryota > Metazoa > Arthropoda > Insecta > Phasmatodea > Phasmatidae > Medauroidea > Medauroidea extradentata. The sequence continues at coordinate 27,651 of PNEQ01119314.1, forward strand.
TTTTTTTTTTTTTTTTTTTTTTTTTTTTTTTTTTTTTTTTTTTTTTTTTTTTTTTTTTTTTTTTTTTTTTTTTTTTTTTTTTTTTTGTGATTCAATGGGCTGTAATTGCCTGCACAATGTAATTCACATTTTGTGACTTCTTTTTCGGTAATACGACTAATTAAACCATAGAACACATGCAGGCAGAAGCACAGAAATGTGGCAAGTTCAACTACCTGTATGCTGGACTACTCTGTTCTATATATACCTTGTCTTCAGCTACATGTTCATTGGCTGACCAGTGAGTGGCTATTTATATATCTGACAAGGTATAGAGGGTGTTTGTGTGAATTTTCACACCCTGGTCTTCGTTTGGTAGAGACGAGAAATATTTCCAAATAAAATTTACAAGAAGCTAATCTCCAAAATCACTTACATTTTTTCTTCGATTGCAGTTAGAACATGTTTATTCAGAATCACATGAAGAAATTTACGAGAACCGAATCTCTCCTACCTGGTGCTAACTTGCTTCTCACTTCTGATAGAAATATTAAAAATTACTACTTTTTTTTTTAAGTTACAAATATGTATTTATACCGTTTTTTTTTTCGTAGCAATAAACCCCACAGTTTTTAAATTTTTTGTCTAAAATTGTCACCAATTTTGTTTGAAATATAATTAAGGTCAACCAGAACACTTCTTTTGCGGGCGAACTGCACGTTATTTAAAAAAACTACAAACAATTGTGTATTGTACCACTTCACACAGTCTCGAGTTTTTTTATAAGCATTATGTACAAAAAATGACTTTTTCACTAGAGACCTGAAAATTGCGCGATTTCTTCTAGGCACTAGCTAGAGTTCCAGCAACTATAGGTCTGTATCACGTTCACAATTGGCTGTTGACTTACTCGACACTTCCTGGAAGTATCTGAGCTTATAATAAAACTGTAGCTGAATACTGGCCCATTTGACTGTGTCAGCGAGCAGCTAATGAACAGCTGCTGTCTGCACAAATATTCTTGGAAGCTAGCCTACAGCTCAGTGAACCCGTGAATTTTTCCGGTCTCTATTTCACCAAATGTGGAAAGAAAAAAAAATATCTCCAGCATATTCTTAAAAGTCTATATATACTCTATTGTATCCAGTGCGTTTCTGGGACTTTGAAATACAAGCTGCTGTAATATAAATCCTCGAAAGTCACCCAGCTCTTGCTGTGAGCTGCCTGTGTTCCTGCACGGCCCTCTTACGAAGAAAATCTCCTAGATTTATTGATTATAAGTTTGCTTACTTGTAGTTAGAGATCCTTGTTTTTCGCGAAAAGAATTTTGCCCCACTTTGTTTTCGTGTCTTACGTGCACATCTGTAGTTCTGCTTCGTGGTCGGCGATTGGATATTTTAACTGTCACGAGCCTTGGGATTCTACCGGCAAATTACAGACGTGTGTTGTTGCAGGAACGTTATTGTAATTGGCTCAGTCAAATGAGATACGGCTCTTCACACAGACATGCTGGCAATAACCATGAAGCATATTGCAGATGTTCACGTAAGGCACTAAAACAAACTGGGGCAAAATTATTTTCGCGAAAAACAAGGGTCTCTAGTGGTAGTTTATTTGTATGACTTAATTTTTAAATTCAAAACTGACTGTTGTCTATATTTACTGATGTGAGATTGAAATCATTATAATTAGTTTATATATACGATTACACAGATCAAAACAGTACATATATATTTAAACAAATATCTTGAAGTAACTGTTCACACATTCGATTCTCTATTTCCTACGTAGCTTTCTAAATAAGTAACATAGAATTTATGCCAAGGAGAAACTTAATATCTAACACGATTTTAAGGAAACTTCCCCCTCAAGTAGGCCAGTGTCTTGAATGTGGCAACGCTACTTCGGAGGCCTGCTGCCGGTCGCTGATTGGCTGCTCTAGTCAGTGTACACGCCACTAAAGTTGTTGCACATACACACGCTACGCGTACTACAGCGGGATTTACAACGATCCGTCCGTCGAAAGCTTGCCAAGCTTTAACTTTCGACGGACGGACGGGTGAAATTACATCCTTCTAAAGATGGCGACGATCGTTTAAACAGTTTATTTTAATAAGAAGGCTGTGAAAATTTTTTCTTTTCGTTTTTACTATATGACGCTGTATATTCTATTTTAAAATACGATAGTGATAGTTTTGGCATTTGGGAAAAATGAAAACACCAACCGAAATTATTGTTTGCATAATACTTACTCACACGCCGTAAGAAATTTAATTAGTAAATATTTATACTCGTTAAATTTCTTTGTGGCGAAGAACAGTGTTTGCAGTTACCTATAAGCAGCTATAGAAAAAGTAAAAATCTGTAAAAATTAATAATATATTTAAGCGAGTTTTTATATCCCACAGAAAATTTCTGTTTGTACATTGGTAGCATTGCAGATTAAAGAATAACGTCGGACGGATGACGCGATTTTGTAAATTACTACCATTTCTGACGGACGGTACGGGCCAGAAAAACTGGCGGACGCGACGGCAACCGGGTAGTGACAGGCAACAGGGCCCCCGAATGCAATGTTGCCACATTCATGATCCCGACCTTCTACTAAACACAGCCGTTGTTCCTGTCTGGCAGAGTTGTGAGAGCGCTTGTGTTTTGTTTGCTTGCAGGCGGAAATGTGAGATCAGAGGAGATGTGGACGGGAAGGAGCCGAAAGACCTGTCCTCATCCAGAACTATGTTCCCCAGCGCGCAGATCAAGATGAGGTGAGTCCACATTATTTTACACAATCTTCAGTATATAACATTTTCTTACCGTCATATAAAATTACAGTAAAGCGCAGTGTTCAACTGTGAAAAATTACTTTAAGGGTGTTCCAGTGGGTAAAAATAAAATTTTTATATTTGCATAAAACATTGTTAATTTTGAAGACGTTCATTGGGAGTACATTTTCCTGTTGCAAAAAAAAAAAAAACATTAGCTCAGCCAGTTTTCGCAAAATGACATTTCAAAGTCAACATTTGCGTGTTTTCAGTTCATACACCGTCCGAAAACTAATTAACATAATGAAACGAAACATTTCATAGTGAAATTACATGTCCCGGACTAGAGCTTCAAATATATAAAAATCAATTAAAACAATGTTTTGTATTTTTTTTTAAATTTGTGAAGTTTGAAAATTTTTTGCTACTTTTGGGACATTTTTTTAATACAAATATACTTTGTATTGAATTTTTATATACTTAAAACCCGTGACATGTACTTTTACTGGAATTTTTTTCGTTCCATTATGTTGATTGGTTTTCAGGGGGTGTATGAACTGAAAACATGCAAATTTTGACTTTGAAATGCCATTATGGGAAAACTGGCTGAGCTAATTTTTTTATTGTAACAGGAAAATATAGTCCCATGTAACGTCTACAAAACTAACACTATTTTATGCAAATATAAAATTATGATTTTTTTCCTCACTTGGACGCCCTTAAATAAACGAAATAAATTTAACTATGGAAATCGAAAATAAAAAATTTTAATAAAGGACACGAAAGTGAATAAAATAATATTTTGTATACAAGTTACGTAATAAGTTCCTGTTTCGCCGGTGTTAAATTTCAATCTTTGACACGTGGGAGCAGCGTAGAGATAAGAGCCAGTGTCCCACGCTTGACGAGAAGCATATCGCCTCTATTCGCAGTGCGCCAAACGGGCGTGCAAAGTTTTCCTTGTAGTCTTTTTCCTACGGGACGAAGCGGTGACCACAACATTTTATTTTCGAATAGTATGAAGTAAAGACTAACGCATGCCTCTCGCTTTGCACTTTACGAATTCAGGTAATATTTTCGGAGTTCAGTAGTCTAAAAAAACCGTTTTTAGCAATTTTGAGAGGTGCGAAAATCATGTTTCTAACAACCGTATTGGATTTTTAAAAACATAGAAGCATAGTTTTAAGTGTGTTCTGTACGTAGATAAATACAATATGAATAACTTAAGCGGTTTCGCGTAAAAAACAATACGCGTGATACGCTGCAACGCCGCCCATGCGCCAGTCGGTGACTTCTCTCAAACATAATTAAACATGAATAAATGGAAGTGCAAAGCAAACCAGCCGTCATTACAGGCCTACTGCAGGTGTACCAACGTCAGAATCCGACGCTGTGATGAATTCACGGGATACTTCAACGGAAATTTAATTTTGTTCTGGTACAACTTTACGAATGCTTAGAGACATGAACTTTTCGCGAAAAGAAATTTGCCTCACTTTGTGTCAGTGACTTGTGTGCACGTCTGCAGACTTGCTTCACGGTCAGAGATTGGATGTTTTGACATTCGTGTGTCGTGGGGTTTTACACGCAAATCACAGACGTGTGGTGTTACAGTAACCTTATTGTGATTAGTACAGTCAAATGAGAAACGTCACA
>PNEQ01119322.1:0-20782 GCA_003012365.1 Medauroidea extradentata
ATACTTTATGGAAATTTTCTGGCATGCTGTGAAGGGTTTGTGGGTGTTTTAGTTTTAAATCAAGTACTGAGTTGACCCCAGGCGTCGGCGTGGCCGGCGCGTGGGCTCAACCGCCATGTTGGCTAGTCCAGTCTTTACGGCGCGCTGACCGGGGTAAGTCACATACACACGTTTTGCTTAACTGAGTTTCGAGTCACCGCTTAACTTTGTTTTTCTCCGGAACCTCATAATTTTAACTTGACGTACTGCCCCGGTCATCTATCCTCCACACCGCGCCCCGCACGTGGAGGATTTTCAATGTAAAATTTACGGTACCGGCCGACTCTGAGTGGTTATGTACTAGCACCCACGTGGGCTAGTTTCAAGTTTTGGTGTGTTTTCGCGGGGCGGTCTCGCGGGCCTCTGGGGCCTCTCGCGGATCGCGCCGTGTAAGATTTGCCTCCGCCTCGAGCTGCTCAGCTCAGGCGGCTAATGTAATTCTGCTTAAAAGTTTTTTTTTTGTTTGTGTTTTTTAAAGTTTCACCTTCGCTACGGGCACGTGCTCACGGCCTGTAACCAGAAGACTGGCAAGTACTAAAGTGTCTGTTGTACGTGTGAACTGTAACGAGTACGACGTAAATAAACCCAAGGTTTTTCCTCGAGTTTGTGAGAACAGTTTGTCTCCTCGAAGTCCCGTGATTAATAAGAATTTCTGTTTCTAATTCACCGCCAGGGGTTAACATAATTTATCAGCCAAAGAACCATCCGCCTTGAGATAACTTGTGCTTTCGACCCGTTCCCAGCCGGGCATGTTGGGATGGCGCCCTCATAAAAGTAAATACCGAATTTTTAAACGCAAAACCTCAACCGCCTCTTTGCAAAACCCCCCTACGGCGACAATTTAATGCGATAGTTTTTTTCAAGTTAACAGGGCATTTACAAAATCTGTAAATCTGTCTTAGAAAAATATTCCTGTCCTTAACAGAATTCATTTTTATCTACTCTAATTAGCATTTGCAATGAACAGTAATGCTGAATATAAATCACAAAGAAAAACAAATTTTGTGTTCCACTGCTTCTTAATACAGAATACTTTTTTTAACTGGTGTCCAATGAAACAATTTAGCTTTTGTTACTACAGGAATAATAATAAATTGTAGTTGTAATATACAGTATAATTGTGCTTCTAACAATGTTAAAATGTGCCACGAATGATGCATGGATACTTTTCATTACGGCTAGATGAATGTTAATAGTGACAGACAGTGTTACATAGTGTGCTTACATAAACATTAGTAATTTTTATGTAACAGCATAACCCTATATATTTGGTGGGATGGCACTTTTTCTAGCAATAATTTGGAAGGATTTCTTTATAACATGTTTTAAGGAAATTGCAGTAGTTTTTGTGTTTACAAAACATTTTTTTGGTTTATTTAGTTTACAAAAATTTCTTTAGTTCTTTGATGAGACATACCGGGACTGCAACAATAAATTTCAAAGTGTGCTCCATAAAAGAACACAAAAGTATTGTGTTAAGTATACACTATATAGTCAAACCAATAATAAAAATTATAAATGTCTTCTGCAAGCCAATAATATAGTCATAAGAATTGGTTAATTGCTTGATTTCTGATCACATGAAAAATTATGAACATACAACATTGCTGCACTATGTATTCACAGAAAACCGATCAAACTTATCTCACGAATTTAAGCAGAGCAGCTACAATCTTCCTTTTTTGTAGAAAGTTAAATAAATTTCACTATTATTCCTTAACTACACAGTTATCTTTACTGTCCATAAAACACTGACATCTGATTCATTTGATCAAATTAGGCCCATAATTTTATGAATAGTGAAAAAATATGCAATATTATTTTATGTAAACTCTTATAGATTTATATTTTCAACATGTTGGAAACCTATCAATGAAAACAGTTGCATTTTAATAACACAACAGTCACTGTCCCATCTGCACTTCGCTTCACCCTCGTCTCGTTATTGCTGAAGTAGTACAGTGAAATCTCATTATGAAGTACTTGAAGGGAACTTAAAAAATCATGATTAATATTGAAAATGCTTTAAACTGAACAGTTGCTAAATGAAAAACTCTTTCTAGGGGTTTGAAATTATGTACTTTATAATGAAAAGTACTTAATACAAAAATACTTTATACTGAGATTTCACTGTACATTTTTAAGTCCTGTTTAAATCCCTTACTTTTCAAAGACTCAGTATGTAAATATTGCTACATACCAGCATACACAGATATGCATTTTACAAACTAAACATCATAATTAAAAACAAATTACATAAAAAAATAGATCAAGGATGAAATACATCTAATATAAAACTTTACATGGCCGGAGTTCCCAAAGGTCATGTAGTTTGTTGATATTCAGAATATGTTTGTAAAGTATAGTGAAAATTGGTGGGATGAAATTTGGGTACCAGCTAGATGCTAGCATGAAAACTCTTAACAGGGTTGTGTACGAACACCCAGGCTACTGAACCTATGAACTGCCTGTTTTCAATTTATATTCCTAGTCCGAGAGTAATGATGCACAAACACTAAGAAAGTCTTACCCAGTCTATTACAGCTGTGTGGTAGGTTGGAAAGATTCAAAGTTTCCCCTGTGCACTTCACACATAACCTGTTCTCTAGGCTCGCAGACGTTGACTCTGCTCGCTTTAACGGACGTTGCAATCTCCAACCACAGTGCACGCCAAAACAAAAACTTTCCTAGCGATGAGATGAAGATTATGGATGATTTCCATTTGATACACTTAAACAAGGAACATATAATGCCTCACAGGCACTATAGAAAAAGTCTTTTGGTTTCTAGATTGTTTATTTAAGTTCCATATTTCTGTAATGAAGACACAACTTGACATGCCGATGACTGTATTTAAAACACAAAAATTATGAGAGAAAATAAATAAAAACAGACACAAAACATACAAGACACTCGAGTTTGGATTATCAAATGCATACAAGTATTGTACATTGCCAAGAGGTTGAAAGGAACGTTCTCCCTCAGCGGGGTGGCACACGTGCTTCACATGAAAATGTCACTAAAGAATGTCAACAAACAAGCAGGATCCTACCTTAGGTGCCGGGGCGGACAGTAAGGGTGGCGACAAGGTCAAAAGGGTAGGTGTCAGTACGTTAAATGGAATAAATTACCTTACATTATAGTCAACATAACATATTTAATAAATCTGAAAGTTAACTAGTATGAGCTAATAATTATTGTAAGAAATTTCATTAGAAACAATACAACAAAAACACAAGAAAAATTAAACAATACAAAACATTATTTTATTTACAAAAAAATTAACTGGGGAGCAGTTGTCAAGTAAATAAAAATAGAATGACAGATTAAAAATTAAATGGTAATATGAATAGAAAAAGACTTAAATAATAATATATGTATATTAGAATGTAATCAAAATGTACAGAGTACCATAGCATTGTAGTCAAAACAGGGAACTAAATGTGGGCAAGTGTTTTGAATAAGAACTGTAAGGTGCGCAGATGACCCTTGAGTGACTACTAACCATTGTGGTAATTACTGTAGTTTTGTAAATGTACAGGTCCTCATTGCATGGAGTATACATGTCACACCAAAGCTAAGACTAATAAATTTAAGAATTTGAAAAGTTTTAACATTTGTATTGAACTTCAGTTGGAATACTAAAGTCAAAATATTTTATACGTTTGTAACTTTAATTAGGTAACTATTTTCTTAAACAAAATTATATGGAATTTTTCAGATTCAATTACCCAAGATCACAGAGAGAATCTAGGGCCAACGAACCAATTCAAGATAAAGTTGGCTCCATAACTCGATCACGTGAAGCCCATCACTAGTCAGGTGTGTGTTTGTGTGGTGGTAATTAAAATTAAACAGCTAAGTAGAGTGTTAATGGGATTTTAGTCAAAATAATTGAAAATAAAATCCCTTATCAAAACTCAGGCTATACAGGCTAGGCAGCAAAATAAATCATAGTTATTCACAATTAAATCTAATAATGAAAAACACAAAAATTTCAGTTAATGTTGCGCTGTGTACTAAAAGTTTTTTAACTCTACAATTTCTAAACTTTTATGCTATTTTAACTGTTAACTTTAAGGTGAGAAAGACGTTATACTTCTGTATTTTATAACGTGATTTCTCCGCACAATTTAAAATGAGGAATAAATTGAAGTCAGGAAAATAGCACCGACAACCGTGACATTGTATTGTTGAATGAAAGCAGTTTAATAATGCCTCATTTGTCTTCAAAGCGCCATTTTGAGATAGCATTATAACTTCTACCAGCTGGTGTCACAGGATTTACTGTAGCTATGTAACACTTTTGTTAGAAGAATGGATAATAACACACCAGGCTTGCCCAGATGAGAAAAGGATACTGACAGGATGAAAGAATGTTACTTTTACTTCACTGTCAATGTCTTAATTCTTCTTCATGACAGATGTCATATACAATGATAGTGTAGCCTTTCACAGTCACCTATTTGGGGTTTATCTGGTGATATAGCAACAGTTTCCTGTGATGACTGTGAAGTTTCAGAAACTATTATAACTTTTTAAATGCCTGAGTCAAAAGGTATACAGGCATGATATTGTTGAGTTTTTTGTATGGTAACTGCCTGAGTGGAAAAATCATTTAACAATATTTCTGACAATGAAATTGTTTTGTGATGTAAATGTGAAATTAATTTCAGAAATATTTTCTACTACTCAATCAAAAAGCTGGAGAGAGGTCATGATTTGGTTTTTGTATGGCCATTGCAAGCTAACTTAAGCTGACAATCTCTTAACCATGCCTTTAGCTACATCACAAGGCCCTATACCATGATCTCTGGCTGAAAATTGTTATTTACAAGATACAGTGAGATCTTGCACGTGAAAACATAAATTGGCAAAACTTTAATGTTTTTATATTAGGCAACTGCCTCGACTAAAAATAAACAAACTATAAAATAATTTGACAATGTATCATCCTGAGGTTGAAGATGATATGGAAAATACTGCTGATGGACGCCACTCAGTTACTTGCCCGGCTGAGTCAGGAGCATTGATCTCAAGAGTGTTTAGGGTTCACGTGGCTGTACATCAGGACGGTGTCGAAGTTTTCTCTCTTCCACTCCCTATCCATGCCAGGAGTACACCTCACACACTCGCATACACACACACTTGTGGAATGAAAGAGGCTACACTTCAGGCCTTTACTTGGTCACATTTCCATACGGAAATTAAGTTACAAACACACATAGGCATTCTACACTTCCCTCAGCACCCTTCAATAGGGGCGCGACTGTACACGAGCACACTAACTGAAGTTCTCCAGAAGGAAGAGGGAATCAGTAATCAGTAATTAAAACTACGACATCTGGAAAACATTGCAAAGTTGAAGTAACCCATGAACTCATGGGTTAGGTACAAACCAACTGCCTAAACAGGTGGCTAAATGTTAAATTTAAACACTGATCAAAACAACAAAAATCACTGCTGATCGAGTGACGGCATGTGCAAGGGATGGAGAATTAAAAGGGTTCCACAGTGAATTAAGCTAATAGAAAGACAATGATCGGCTAAACAAAGAAGGTTGCTCCCTCGTGTAAACATAACAGGCCACACTGAACAATGAAGAACAAATGGGCTGAACGTTGCACGCGCTGTCCACACTATGCACGTGCAGGTAAACGCTAGCACCCTGTGACTGCCAAATTCAAAATATGAATTTAAACACAGTTTCCTTAATACAAGTAGTCCATGTAGGCAACTTAGGCCTCCTTGTGGATGAAGCATGTAAACAATAACACTATCACTTAAAATTTACATCATTAATCAACCATACTTAAGCACTTGGGTAACCTTCAGTTCCAAGGGTTGCCACCCTGATGTTAAAATTATAGCATCTGCACATCTCCCCAGGAAAACAAAAAGACACATAACCCTTGTTATGGTCACGAATCGGCCCTGGCTGTTAACTGCTTTGTTCTTATGGTCCTTGTGGCTAAAACAAATAAAATATGCCAGAGTCCTGCATCCTGGTTCCCTTAGTGGTCTTCCCACACCGCTCCACATAATCATATCGGCATGCTCGTGCCACAAGATATGGTTAGGGCCAGATATGGTTAGGGCCAGAGGAGATACGATGACAAATATTTTTTTTTTAATTTTGTAATAAAAAATGACAGCTAGTTTTCTTTGAAATAAGTGAACAACAAATGTATTGTGTTCTAGGTAGTTGGAAATCACAATACAGTTAAAATGTCCTAATTTTGGCTCTTATTTATAATGTATACCACAAATGTTTAAAAGTGGCATGTCCCATAGCACAGTAGTAGTAAGTCAGTGCTTAATCTTGAATGACCATAATGTAGTATTCTGAAAAGCCCTGAGTTACAGCCAATTATGATTCTTTTAAATTTTATTTTATGTGCTTCATGAAAGATGTTGGTTATAGCAGTGATAGCTTCTTACAGAGAAATCTTTAAATCTGCTGATGATTTCTGCAAAGTTTTTAAATTGCAAGCAGTCAACTGAAATCCACTGCCAAAATGTGATGTTTCCTACCACCTGCTCTTCAAATGACATCCCAAAGAATGTCTGTTCTGCAGCACTACCAGGAGCATACGTGCAATTTCCAATATTGTACTTATTACTGTTGTACTGAATATCAGTTTTCATAGGAAAGCTTTAAAGATTTTTAATGCTCCAATTGTTGGATCTCCTAATCTTGCTGTTTCCAATATTAACTATAAGTTTTTATGGATTGCACATACACACTGTATGCAACTATAACCTACTAAAATACAATAGGTGAAGCTCAGCTAATTTTAAAAAAACATATTTCAATATTTGGAAATTTGTCCTTGAATAATGTGTACTTCTCTTTCAGATTATACAAAATAGGTTTTTTTGATATTTTTTAATTTATTCTAATTAGTTTCAATAATTCTAACACCTGGCAGATCTAAACCTACTTCATCATTTTCATAAAATAAATGGATAACTTAAACTACTTCTTCTGAGAAGTTTTAGCCCAGTTTAAGTCTGAGACTATCCATCATTTCCTTTTCTACCAGGAGTTTCTTTTTTTTTTATTGTTGCACAGTGTAGTTTGATGCTGCAAACTCTCACATGTTACTATTTATCTCCTCAACTTTAATATTAGATACATGATTTTCATTAACTATGTTCCTACTAACAGATCTCAAAAACTTAGGTAAAAAGTTTGTAAAATTGGTTCCTCTAAATCTTCGTAGTCATTTTCAAAGAAAATGTCCCTTAAAACAGCAAAACTTATTTTTCACAGTGTCCACCGATATTCAGTTTTGGAATTCCCTGACTTTTCCCTGTTTTCCAGGTAATATCTGTTAATTTTCCCTGACCTATTATCGGCAAAACTGGTACTTTTTAAAGCCTGCATCGGCCAAATGGCTAGTGTGATCGCTTCACAGTAACCGGTCACTCCTGTATTTTGCTAGTGAGATTTCTCAAGGATATTTTTTATCTTAATCCATGTTAATCCCAATCTTAATCCTGGTTATTCCTAACTTCCTTCACCGTCATCGGTGCTCAAGACCCAAAATGATACAAGCTGCCTTTAACTTCTTGGCTGAATTGGTATCTTTGATTCCATAATTTTACATCAACACAACACATTTGAAATAAATAGTTTTAAAGGAACAACATTAAAAGAATTGGATACATGCATTTGAATCACAGACTACATTCTAAGCGACTCAATATGTTGAATAAAATAAGAAACACAATTTTATATCAAAAAAATTTAATCAGGTTTCCCAGCAGTGAATGTAATTAGCAGCAGTGAATGTAATCAGAAGCGCTTACAAACTGATTTACTGTAATAACTAAATTATAATAATTTAATTATTCAGTACTACAAAAATGTTTATTCTGGACTGTTTTGTATCATTTTTCCCTGACCCAAACAAAAATTCCCTGATATTTCCCTGACTTTTCCCTGTAAGATGAAATTCCCTGTTTTCCAGGTTTTCCCTGTTGGTGGACACCTTGTCTAGTAATCAACAATCACAAATATTTGCTCCCTTATATGAATCAGGAAGAAAACTACACAACCAACTGGTTGCAATTTTACAATAATAATTTGTCTGTCATATTGTGAGTGTTTGAATAGCTTCAATCACTAAAATTTCAAGAACTGTTATCTGTAGTCCATTTCTTGCCATAAACTACACAATTTCATTGGTTGTAAGTCACTAATACTATGTACACATTACACAATAGAAATAATATCAATAATCAATCTTAATACAGAATGCACAAAACTTCATTGATAATACAGCACAGCATGGAATCCCTGGTTGCTGGATGCTTCTCTGAAAATTTGAAGCATGTAGAGACAAGCAACGCATAGACTATAATGATTATTTGGCATTAGTAAACAATTTTATGTTTCAGTAAAACATACACATATCAAAAAACTACTCAATGTCATTACACGTAAACATGTACTATAATTGAAAACTTGAAATTTAAATGTATCATAGATTTAATTCACCAAAGAAAAAAAAAAACAGTTCGGTTAAAAAAACATTGGGCTGTGCATCAGTCTAGTTTTTAGTGAACATAATGTTCAGACAGTTCATCATTTCAACATAATTTTTTTTGGATGTATGCCATTGCGGGAAAATGTTCCCATATTGCAGAAAAACCCACAATAAAACAAAAAACAAAGGAAGAAAATCCAGTAAGCTGCAGTCAACAGACATAAAACATACAGATAATTCCTGAAAAGAATTTAGTCATATCCCAGAAGATGACACAAGGACAAGAACACATATAAACAACACAAAATTAATTTGTAAGTGAAATATAGTCAACTACAGAAGGACGACACAAAAAATAACAAAAGACAAACAGAAAAGTAATTACAAAACCAACAAAAATGGGGTGTGCGAAAAAGGCACCACCCAAATGGAAGAACGACGACGACAACACAAATCACGAGAGACACGAATGGATGTGAACACAGTTAAGACACAACACAGACAAAAGCAGACTGAAAAAAGGAAGGTTCTCAAGGCGACAGAAGATGCGACGTTTCTGGAAATTGTATCTGTTCCCATCTTCATGCACATATAGAAACTGAGGAACTTAAGGAGACAGACTGTGACATCTGGAAAAACAATGGTCTTATACAGGAAAAATGTCTATATGTACCTCGGCCAATGACAGTGCAGCTACCTAATGATTGGTCGCGCAGCTTGTAATAGTCAGTGAGATGTGAATCAGGTCTATTGTTTTGCTAACAAATGGTTGGGAAATATACAATCTGCAATGATTGTCTCTATTTAAATTAGTTTCTCTTTTGATTAAAAGAATCCAGATATTATTTAGTTCAATACTTTGATGGCTGATACTTAACTATTGCTGATCATAAAAGCAGATTCTTTTATTTTTTTTTTTGTCGGGTTTGCCTCAAGTGTAATTGGTGTAGCATCTTTCCACAGTATTCTATGACTACTGTCCCAGACATTTTCGGTTAGTCTGGATTTTTCAGTGTCATCTTTCTTGATGTTGTTTAGGTGTTCTTTAAGGTGTGTGATGAGAGGCCTGCCAGTTTCTTCAATTTACCTACATCTGCATTCACAAGGGATTTGATAGAGACCGTTTTGAGTTTTCTGTTTTTCTGTAACTGGTTTTACTTTTGTCAGCATGTTTTTGATTTTGGAAGATGAGTGAAAAGCTGTTTGTAGTCCATACTTACTACCAAATCTTATTTTTTTAGAGAGCCCTTGCACGTATGGAATAACCAATGTGCCTGATGGTTTTTCTGTTGATTCCTGTGAACTGAACTGAATATTATTGTTATTAATGTATTTGTCTATGGTGCCAATAGGATAGCCATTTGCTATGAATTCTTTTTTTAGGTGGTTTGCCTCATCAGTTTGTAACATTGCAGGCTTAAGGGTTATCAGCCTACATAAAGGATAGTTTTGTTTAGTGTAATTTTTTTATTGTTAAATTTTAAAGGTGACCATGTATTGAGGGAAGGAATTGTGTGTGTGTGTGTGTGTGTGTGTGTGTGTGTGTGTGTGTGTGTGTGTGTGTGTGTGTATATATATATATATATATATATATATATATATATATATAAAATTATATGTATGTATATGTGTGTGTGTATATATATATATATATATATATAATTATATGTATGTATATATATATGTATATTTATTTATTTATAAAAAGTAAAGTTCAATTAGGGAATTATGAATCTAATTCTAGCCACACGGCTGAAAGGCGATGGCAGCATGGCTTTGTTTGAGCTAGGGTACCCGGTCTATACCATATTTGGTCGGGGATAGAGGCATCTAATTCTTTTACATGTTTATTTCTTGTTTGGCCTCGGTCGCATTAGGAAGTGTTTTGGAGCCTGGTAGACCACTGGCTGACCACTGGCTGACACTGTAGTTGTGAGGTAGTGTTGGTGAATCGTGGGAAGCCCTTTAGATGGACTTGTATGCCTTATTGGGCAACAAGCAAGGTACGAGAATGTAATTAGCTAGCTGAGTAATGCACAGTAGTGGTCACAGGGTCAGGCGAAAAGACCATCATAGCCAGGCAGTAGAAATCTTCGTGCCGCGGCTGGTGACAGTCACGTGAACGGGCTGCAGCCCGTTTCGACAATACACTCAAGAACTAGAGGAATATTTTTTTTTGGTGTTTTGTGATGACGAAATAACAGGAATAAAAACTGAAGCTAATAACAAATCTTTCATTTCAAAGTTAAATGATCCTGTACAAATACCGATCAAGCTAGTCATGGCAAATATCTTTATCAGTCATATCAACATATCCAGCTTGCTAGGGCATGGCTGGAAGTGTTGCTGTACAGCTCCAGTCGAGAAGCCCGAGTCCTGAGGTTAAACAACAAACAATGAGAGGACAATGACGTGACAAGTATTTGAGGTTTCGTTATTGCATATTTTATCTGCCCTGTTTTTCAAAGTGTTTATTATGCCAGTTTTGGTTTTTTTGGAATGATTGACCATGTAATGAAGGTGTTGTCCAGTGTAAGCTTTTTATATACCTTGGTAGAGATTTTGTTGTTCATTTCTGGACACCAAAAACATCAAGAAAGGGGATGCCTTTTTTGTTTTCAGTTTCATATCTAAACTCATTGATGGTCTGAGAGTGTTTAGGAAAACTGCAAATTCGGTCAGTTTGTCAAGTCCGTGTTGCCACATGAGAAAAGTATCATCAACATATTGTAGCCAGACTTTAGGTTGGGTACTGATTTTGTTCAGTGCCTCTTCTTCGATGTCCTCCAAGAAATCCCATACCATCTGTTTGCTTGTAAAATTGATCTTTGAACTGGAAATAGGCTGTGTTTGCACATGAAGTAGTAAGTTCCATGATAGAAAGAAAAAAATTAATTCTTAGTATATGGCTATCCTATTGGCACCACAGACAAACCACGTAAACAATAATGTCCCGTTCTTCATAGGAATCAACAGAAAAACCATCAGACACATTGGTTTATACATACATACATATATATATATATATATATATACATACATATATATACATATACATATATATATAACGGCTCTCTGAAAAAATAAGACTTGGTAATAAGTGTGGACTAAAACAGCTTTTCAGTCAACTTCCACAATTAAATATCATGGTGACAAAAGTAAAACCAGTTACAGAAAAACAAAAAACTAAGAACTGTCCCAAAACTCAGAACTGTCTCAATCAAATCCCTTGTGAATGTGAAAGTAAGTACATTGGAGAAACTTGCAAGCCTCTCACCAAACGCCTTAAAGAACACCAAAACAACATCAAGAAAAGTGACACTGAAAAATCCAGACTAACCGAAAATGTCTGGGACAATAGTCATAGAATACTGTGGAAAGATGCTACACCAATTACACTTGAGGCAAACCCGACAAAAATAAAAGAATCTGCTTTTATGATCAGCAATAGTAAAGTATCAGCGGGAGACGGACACTTCTACGAATTCGTCTCTTCACAGAACGTTTCCCCTACGCTTCCCCTTACTCCCTCCACGAACCACTGTGCCCTCCTCCTCTGAAGTACAGTGTTTGCTCATTGGCTGCCCCCCTACGCTTCAAAAAATCCCTCCTTTCCTTAGAAGATGCCTGAAAGAGTGTCGTGCCGCGTAAACTTGTACCAGACAAACATGATATGTGAGGAGGTAGCTAGCGATTTCGGGCGCGTGAAGTGTCGCAGCATGGGGTGCGAGTGACCAACAGCTGCACGGGTTTTCAGGTCAGAGAAAGGGAACAAATCACTAGCGCGGGAAACACAATACCAGGCGTTTATAAAATTTGTATTTGTATGTTGTCAGAAAACTCCGTTCACTAAGCATTTAATTTCTCTGTGTTACGTTTCTGTATTTATTAGCATGCGTTTCTCTATAAAATCGTTCGCATACTCAAGACATTAAGTCCAGAGCTACAACAACGAATGACTTGCCATTACAGCACTTGTTCCGTTGTATATGTTGATATCTCATCTAATTTTATACTTAGAGCAACTGTTTTTTTTTTCTGAAATGCCAACATTGATGGCACAGAAATACTTTTTCGCAAGAACAGGATAATTTCACGAACTCAGTGACTTAGGTTCGACTCCACTATAGACTATTTCGTATGGGCTCGGCTGTTTTTCCTATGGCTCCAATTTCACTAGTCAAACAGTAGCAAGTTTCATTATAGACCAGGTACCAAGGTATTTACTTACTGGTACTAATTGCAAGTTGTCCAATGCATTACATCTAGTTGCAAACATATTATTAATGTCACTAAATTAAGGGCCTTATAGACCTGCAGTTGGTTGTCATTCGAAAGAGGTTTGTAATATCGGCCCTAAATCGTGAGTAATTGTGATCCATAATATTAGGACGACATTGTCTCATAATAACTCTCCGGAAGTCATGTGGTGATCAAATAGAGATGCACATGTTAAATTATACTAGATCACCTTCTAATATTTAGCTTTCAGACAAATCCTATTTTCTTTATCGAAATGAACATATCGATATAGGAATGCATATAAAGGTAGAAATTGAAGTGAAGCAGTGGTAAAGCACTCGCCTCGCATTCGGGAGGACCCAGGTCTGATCCCATCCCGATTTCGGATTTCCAGTGTTTTCCTAAATCACTTCAGGAGAATACTGGGATGTTTCCTTAAATAAGCCCAGGCCGATTCTTACCCTTTACCCTGTGTTCCTCTTCCAAGGCCTTGTGCTGTTCGAGGATATGTCAAACTAAATTAATAAAGGAAATAAAATAAGTACTTATTTATTCATAGCTTTCAGGTCATTGAAAAAATTATAAAATATTCTATTGCAATGTGGGCCGCACAGAGATGAACAAAACAATCCGTGACAATATACGTTGGTTAAGTGAGACAGTCCCCGCATAATTTAATGTGACATTTGAACCCTTATTTTACCCTCCGCCAGTGCTAGGATAGGCGGCGCCGTAACTTATAAGGAAGTTAAGCGTGAAAGCAATAGCCAACAGAGCGTGTGTATGGTATTTTTATTTGTACGCGTATTTAAAGTTACGTCAGACTCTTTTGTCAGAAACATGTGTGACGTTAGTTCAAAAGCATTCGGAAATTAATTTAGGTCTATGTAAAACTAGTTATTTTCCATACAATTAATTTGTTTCAATTGAGTGTAAAACAAAATTTTTAAATTGGTTTTGTTGATTTCTTCCCATAAATAGGACACTATGTGTTAAGAAATATTAGTACATATATGAAGCAAGTATACTTTTGATAAAACATTTAACTTTTTTTTTTTTTTACTAAAAGTGCTCTTCTTGCTGTCAACCATACTGAAAGATAATTTTTATGTACGAATGATTCAGTGAGATAACGTGGGGATGTTTACTATATTACCTCATTTATTGCCGTTTTCTTAAATATATTTATTTATTTCATTTGTTTACCCACGTACAGCTCAGCCAAAGGCCGGTTTGCAACAAGTACGTGAATCACTACAATCCCTTTTACATCAATGCTTAAGCATAGCAAAAATTAACAGATTAGTGAGATAACAAATAACTGCTACAGTTTACGTTAATAGTTACATGACCATGCGTATATTTCAAAAGTATTGCAACATACCATTTTTAAATGTATTACACAAAGGTAAATAAAATCAACTGTGCTATTACAGTGGACCTGAGTTTAGTTTCTTTGGATAATACTTTAGTCTGCCGGTCATTCCACATTTTGGCTGCTAAATACGTAAACAATTTTCTGTACTTAGACGTGCCATGAACCGGAATTCTCACATTGTTTTTGTGACGTTTAAAATGTCCGTGATCAGGTATAAGTTGTTCTAACTTATTATAAAGATATTTTGGTTGTTTAGACCTTTCAATTTTTGCAGTCTGCCTGGCAAACTGTCGCAGTCTTCGAGTGTGCATATCCAGCTAACTATACTCTGTCCGTTCTAAGGTTACAGCAGAAATTAAAATTGCTAACAAAATAAATTAAAGCAATTGAATTATATATTGATTACTCTCATTCTGATGGTGCCGTAACACAGATACCTTGTATTTTTCAATATTTCAAATGAAATTTATGCTGTATAATAATTTTACTGTCGTTCACTTGAATGGATTATCTGCAACCTTAGAATGGATAGAGTATAGAAAATTGTAAATATTTGGTTATGTGCTCCCTTCTCTTTAAATTGTAGACATATCGCAGACAAGCATTCTGTAACGTCTGTGACTTTCCTATTCATATAAACAGACCCGAGCAATAACTAAAAGGGGATAGAACCAAGAGCACTGTTAGAAAAAATTTCCGTGAATTTACGGAAAAGTACTGGCAAAAAATTATCCAGAAATCTTTGTAAAGTAACGGACACTCAGTTTTTCTTGATAACGGAACCCTCCGTAAAGTAACGGACAATCCGTTTTCCGTAAAAAAAATTTAACTTTCTGAAATCTACTAGCACTCTACTTTCTAGAAATACTACATTTTCTTATTAGCTATGAATTATCGACATTCTGACACACTATTTTGTAACCTGAAAAATTTTTCGAAGTTGCTGAGATTCGAACCCAGAAACTCTAACCATTGAACCACAGTGGCAATTTATCTGATGATGAGTTCCATGCAGTGGTAAGATATCATCTTTATAAGAGATAACTTTTGTATTTGACATCCAGGATTCATAACGATTATTAATACCACTTTTTTTTTAAGAAACACAGTAAAATACCATTTAAAATTGTAGAAACATATTTTCATGAATTTATGGAAAATTACGGTCAAACATCCGTAAACTGGCAATACGGACAAATTTCCGTAAACTAAATATTACAGAAGCCACTTCCGTAAAATTACAGTACTTTTCTGTAAATATTTCCGTGAATTTACGGAAATTTTTAACAGTGAGATCACAGATGTTTTTTTTTATAATCAACATAGAAAATATACAGAATGAAAATTTTACGTAACAGTTTTTGCCAAATTCATGAACAATTACCAGAATAAGTGACGCATTTATTCAGCGTAATATCTTATGCCGCATTTAATGTACACAATAACGATGTCATAAGTAATAAATCAGAAAATTAACGCTCCTGCAAAATACTTGCTCTAAATAACTGTTTGGTATAGGATTTCCCTTGCTTAGTACAATCATGTTAACTTACAAACACTTGTACAGTTCTGTAATGTCTTTAGCATTATGTTATGTCCCTCGCCCTGTCAAGGTTACTAATGTTTCAGTCCGGGGTTTGATATGATAACATTAAGAGGGATCATTCCGTCAGAATCAGGTGAATATGCAATCACATGAACAAAAATACAAGGAATTTGTCTATTTTTATATTAATTCTCCACTTCCATTCAATTTATTCCAACCTACTCTATCACATGTCTTGCCAGAAGGTAAAATAAATTATTTGTACAAATATTTCTATTTAAGTTCTTTATCAACATTCCACCAATATACTCATTAAATATACTATTTTACTATCTAAAGTTAGACAGAAACAAAGTTATAAATGTGTTATACGTAATTCTTTCGTGAATATTTTAATCAAAATGCGTATACATAAAAATTTATGCATTTGTTCTGAACTTACACAACAATGAGGTATTACATTTAAGAAAAAGATATACAGTATTTATGTAAAAATTAAAAATTTAACTGCAAACTTTTTAATTTAAGTGTCAAAGCATACTGAACAAAAAGAGTACAGATATTTTGTATCAACAATCACACTTATAGTTAAGATAGAGTGAGTGAGAGACTTTGATCAGCACTGAACATCGAGGTCTTTAGCGCTGGTGAGTAGTGACATGAGGTGGCTTCGGAGCAGCACCGGAATGAAAGGGCGAGGGAAACGGGAGATCCCCGAGAAAACCCGCCGACCAACGGTACGATTCCTACATGCGAAGATCCGGGGGCCGACTCCGCCAGGAGGCGAACATGGATCGTTTTGGTGGGTAACGAATGGTCTGACAATCCTGCCACCGCGGCTCCTAGTTGAGAGTGAAATTCATTGGTACATATTACACACACGCATAGCAAGAAGCGTTTCAAAATTAAGTTTTGAAAATAAAGGAAATAAACAGTATTCATGCAACAAATGTGTCACAACATATGCATTGCTTACGCAAATCACGTGCGAAATATTACTAATCATGTTTTCACTTTTAAGTTATGTCGATATTATCGTTATAAGTAATTGGAAGATAGACGTACATTTCTATAACAATTCTACAAAATAATAAATATACACAACGTGTGCGTGTAAATTTATTTGCAAAAGATTACACGGAATCAATTTTTTTTTCAATTTAATGTTACAATTTATCCGTAATGGAATTTATAAAATAGTAATTTTGTTGTTAGTTCTGAACAAAATTTAATTTTCCTTATGATTAAATGAAATCGACTAATGCCTACAAGCACGCGCAATTTAACGTCTTAAGCGCAAAGTGATATTGTATACCTTTCTTACCAACGGAAGCAAAAGTCTACAAAAATTATACAAAAAAACACCTATTGCTTCAATTTGAAAAATTCTAAACAAAAGAGTCTGATATATTTCGAATTGCTCACAGCTAGAGACATGCAAAATTCGCGTTATTTTCTGACAGCTGACTAGACTCCAAGGTACTATAGGCTTGTTCGACGTCTCCCGCTGGCCGATATTGTCGTGACTTCACGCGGAGAATGCTTACACGGTAAAGACGTAACACACGTAAATGACATCACATAAAAGTTCGTAGCCAATTGAATCGCAGATTATGCTTCGTTATGTATATCAAAGAGAAGTTTAGTCTACCACCAAATTATAACGGGAATTTTGCATGTCTCTACTCATAGCACGTGAAAGAATTTGTTCTCCAGTTTGGCCACACAGCGTGGTGCCGTCCATATCCCCCACTGTCCAGCTCGCTACACCACCCGCGGTGTGGTCGGAGCACCGACACTGCTCGGCCGACGTTTGAGGACAAAAAATCCTTCAAGGGATGACCACGTTCGCTACAGTTAGCCTACATACCTCCTTCTGCTTCATGACAGCCCGATACTAGAATCTCCTGTGCCTGCTTGTATTTCAATCAACTACAGTCGCCATTTTACTTCCTCGCCCTAACACCCCCGAGCCGTAGAGGGGATAAGAAAAAGAAAAAAAAAAACAGTGGCTCAACTGACGAGGGTGTGCAACTGACATAGAACCAATTGTTCCAGTGGGATTTATGTAATTACGTGTTAAAATAATATATAATTGTATAAAAATGGCATCAGGTTCAGGCCTCTATTATAAAATTTGACACTTTCATTTCCTCCTTGCCCCTCCGCCTTTTCACGACAATCCAATCTAGTAGCATAACTTTACAAATAGTGTTACAAACTATTTTCCGTAGGATTTTTTATTTTTTTGGCAGCAGGAACAGTGTGTTCATACTAGGAACTAAACAAATAGTTGTGAGAACATTCTTAGTGTATTGTTTGATAACAGAGCATGAGATTTTAACCCTAACATTCCTCTCGGGATATGGGAGCTCGTCGGATAAAAAAAAAAAGACTATACTTGTAGGCCTGTATTGTACAATACCGAACTTTGAATTCAGAATAATTATTAATTTTTTATCGAGTTTGAGACTGGTAGTTGCGACGATGTTCCGAACCAAACAGTGCACACTGCCGCTCTCTATAATGCACTTAGAAGCGACTATTGGAGTTACCATATAATTGCTGACGTTACCCTGCTACACAGTAAACACCGAAGAACAGATTTTTCAGTTCACTATAGCCTATAGCTGAAGCTAAAGGTACAGATTGTTAGCTCTACCATTCTTTACAGCTACGTGCATAGTTAGCTGTACACAGGCATTAGAGCAGCATTGCAGGGAATGCCATGTTGTACTATAGTCTCTATGCATTGGCGTCAAGAGCATGTATAGCGAGTCAGAAAGTGCAATTATCCTATCACAGAGCTGAAGACAAAATTCTTCCATCACAATTTTACACACTTGATAACTTATGATCATGATTCGATACTTTTTACGTTTATTGTTAAGATTTTATAAAAATGATGGTATTATTTATATTTTTGGTAATTTTAATATCAATTAATCTGTTGGCTTAAAACGAAAAAAATTGTGGTACATATAACTGACGAAAAGAAACACTTCTTTACAGACAGTGGTTTAAATTACCTCCTGTACTACCATTTAGAGTTTGCTGCTATTCTGGCAATATAAAATCATGTCACCATACTTTATTATTACGAAAGTTAAAAATATCATTAATTGTACTCTTACATGTACTATCTTGTTATTGGTAAACAATCTTTTTCTGTGGTTCTGACAATAACTTTCATTTCGGTATGAAATATGTTTCCTCTATAAACTGTAAAAACATCACCAACCCTGAGTCTGCACACTTATAGTTTTGTTCTTAGCTCCTGTTACTTGGCCGGACGAATTTTGTCGCTCCCGTCTCTCTGTTCCTTTTTACACGCTAATTCCACGCATGGAAAGTAACAATGACGAGAATCCTGACTTCGTACACAAAGAATGATACTCTCTCTTATTTTATTCATCAAACAGCGCCATTATCGAGAATACTATTTTTAATTAATCATGTTCCTTAAGTGCCGTTCACAATTGCAGTAATACCCGAGTAAGGTGGAACATGTATCGATGAAGATGGGATAGCGAGTGACGTGGAGCAGTCTTAACAATCGCCTTAAATTCAGAAGAACCTGTAGCTTATATCTCCGGTTCGCCTACGTAAAACCCTCCAAAAGTATGGCATTGTCCTACACATCTTTATAGCTTTAGTATTTATTTCACTGTATATTGGTTGAGAGTGTGGGTATAGAGAGGCAAGGATTCTTAAATGGTTAATGTAAATTCACCTCCCCCACCCTTTCCTTTCTTACTTCCAGAGAAAAAAATGTTACTATTTATATTTTAATTCTGAAACCTATAAAGAATTTTTAAACTGCCATAGTGTGAAAAAAGTACGCAATTTTGTGTTATTGTCACCTACATGGCTCTTAAGGCCTTGTTACGGAGTTTTGCAGTGATTTCCAAAATATATTTTTTATTGCTACCTAATACTCATATCAAAATTTCGCTGCGCAGTTTTGACACTTATATGTTATAATTTGTAGCTGAATTTTTTTTGTAGAATTATACTGAACGGTTTTTTAGATTTCATTACCCAAAATACCACGTTTTTCGTCGTGAAAATAAGCAAAAATGAAGGAAATAATTTTTTTTTTTGCTGGCGAATGGTACATTGTTTAAAAAAAACGCGTCCACAGTATTGTGCATCGTATGATTGCACATTGACTCAAAATTTTAAAAACTTTTGGTTAAAAAATATTTGAGTTATTGGCACCAGTCTGAAAAAAACTCGGGAACAAGCTCTTATGCTTAATCATAGTGTGTTCTATGTGTTTTTGACACGTTTCCCGAGTGTGTTAAAACTGGTAAAGAAAATACATTCCACGTAACGACAAAATGCAACTAAAAGCGGTAACAAGCTAACAATTCTGTTTTTTAACCTTCCGAATCAAACAAAATTGTGATTTTCCAGACTGAATTATCTCAAAATGTTACAACAGAATGCGAACGAAACAATGACAGAAACGGGCTTACGATTTTTCTAAAGTTTCGTCCAGTTAAATGGCAGAGTCACAATTTTAAGTCTAGTTAGAAATCAGTAAGACAGGTGACATGTAATACTTTGATCGTAACAACAACGTGGTATTTGCTGCGTATGCCAATGTGACACTTTCTTCCGGTCGTTAATATTGCAATAATAATACTTTAATGTGAAGAGTACATATTTTTAAGAAATTACTTTTCATGGCACCTGATTAAGTTTTAAAATGACTATTTAAAATATTTTTTCCCTTTTTCTTCACATATTGATTACGTCCCGATAACACATTTGCAGCCCTTATTATTATTATTATTTTTTTTTTACTGAGGAGTGTTATGCTCAAAATATTTTTGCTGTGTTGACGACGTTTTATTTCAAGTAGGGCCTATAGCGTAAGTAATTTTCATCATAGCCTTTTAATCAATGTGGAACATGAATGAGCTTAGTAATTGTTGCAGATTGGATTTTTAATTTTTAAATTCACACGTTAATCTGTTAAATAATTCAATTTTTCCTTGATCTTCCTCTGACAGCTGTTATTTATTGGAGCTCATTTGATTAAAAAGTGGGAATATATAACCTATGTGTGAAAAT
>PNEQ01119322.1:20882-40993 GCA_003012365.1 Medauroidea extradentata
AATGACAGCTTATGTTCACAAGAAAATAATCCATGTTTCTTCGTGGCACATTTACCTAACATGCACAGTCAGAAATGCTCCCATACCTGGCCAGTACCTGATCATACTAAATATTTTAGATCAATGACGGCGTATATAACTTCAACATGTTCTTGGTAGTTGTAACCATAGAAAATATAAAGTGTTACAACTAATGATGTACTTGTGTATCGTGTGAAACATAAATGTTTAACACAATGTTTTACAGCCAAGATACTATTAAACTTCGGCAAACAAGAACTGCAAGGCACTACAGTAAGCTATCGGGAGATTTTAGTAAGTGGGTAAAGTAGTACGTGTTAGAAAAATAAAGCCAATTTATTTATTTTTAATTCATTACTTATGATTTTTGTCCATACAGTCGCGTTGAACCACCTTTTGAGACCAAATACAGTTTAGATTTTAATTATAATGCTGTTAAATGCGATAATCAATTAAGGAAATTCTGCAAGTCGAGAATGACGGTTTTATCATTATTCTGTCATAATAAGTTACCGGTAAAACGTTTCGTTTTGTTCAGATCGTTTCTTGTAAGCAGATGTGACTTTAGACACGTGGACTGACTTTAGGACATTACAAATAACATTTTTCGCTTTTGTGGCAGCTCTGAGTAAAGAAATTTACTTGCTATAAAATCCAAATAATAAACGTCTGTATGAAATTAAAATAAAATTGTCTCGCAGTAGATCATCCTGAAAAATAAAATTGTCTAAAAGTGTCCCAAAATCACCCCCGCTTATGGTATGCTATCAAAATGATTCAAAATTACAGCGAAGTGACTATTGTTGTAGGTAGATTATAGCCTATATAAACTATGAAAATTTTCCGATATGAATAATTTAAAAACATTCCCGACATGCTGTACTTTTTGGACGATAAAGCATTTTCCAGTTTATTTTCAAAACCATATTTTTAATTTCATTTTTTCCGACAACAGGCAAAACAAATCTAAGTTAATAAATAGGTCAGTATAATCTGAATATAAAGGAAATTATTAAAACTCAGCCTTGTACTGTCCTTTACTCACACATCCCTTTACGTATTGTAAACATTGTCACCTAACAGTACCAATTAAATGTTTTAACTATATAATTAAGTACAGGTTTTTTCTCTTGTCGTCGTAAACAGCATTAAATAGAGACTTTTATCTAAATGGGCTTTGTTGCAATTTTTACAAAACTCTTTCTTTCCGCTTGAAAATACTTCCTTTTCAAGAATAAACATAGCCGAAGCCTGTGACTCGACCGAGCACTCGACACACCTCCAGTTCACTGCTTGTCTCCTAATACTTTGTCGCAGTAGTTTCGTCGTTCCCACCTCTCCGCGACAGTGTGTAAGTGCGCGCGCATCGTCAAAGAAAAGAAAAAAGAAACAACCTCCCTATTGGTTACAGCATCCATCATGTGTCACCGCATGCAACACCCCCTCGTACAACCCCCAGCGTAGTGGGGAGAGGAAAGAAAACGTTCGGTGAAGAGACGAGTCGTAGAACTGACATACACCCGTATCAGCCATCAAAGTATTGAACTAAATAATATCTGGATTCTTTTAATCAAAAGAGAAACTAATTTAAATAGTGACAATCATTGCAGATTATATATTTCCCAACCATTTGTTAGCAAAACAATAGACCTGATTCACATCTCACTGCCCATTACAAGCTGCACAACCAATCTGTAGGTAGCTGCACTGTCATTGGTCGAGGTACATACAGACATTTTTCCTATATAAGACCATTGTTTTTCCAGATGTCACAGTCGGTCTCCTTAAGTTCCTCAATTTCTATATGTGCCTGAAGATGGGAACAAATACAATTTCTAGAAACGTCGCATCTGCTGTCGCCTTGAATAAGCCTACTATTTTCCATCTGTATTTTGTCTGTGTTGTGTCTTGCCTGTGTTCATATCCATTCGTGTCTCTCGTTATTTGTGTTGTCATCATCCTTCATCCGTTTGGTTGGTACTTTATCCGCACACCCCATATTTAAAAATTACTTTTTTGTTTGTCTTTTGTTGTTTTTTGTGTCGTCCCTCTGCAGTTCAATATATTCCACATTAATGTTGTGTTGTCATATGTGTTCTTGTCATTGTGTCATCTTCTGGGATATGACTAAATTCTTATCAGGAATTTTCTGTATGTCTATGTCTGTTAACTATAGCTTACTGGATTTTCTTCCTTTGTTGTTTGTTTTATTGTGGGTTTTTCTGCAATATGGGAACATTTGCCCGCAATAGCGTGAGTCCAAAAAAATTTTATGTTCATAATACAAACCCACTGCAAGAATTGTTTAAAGATCACAGATTCATAATTTTCTCTGCATAATGGCTCATAGTGCGATTATTTTGGAGTTTTGCATTCCAGTGCTCCTCCAGGATCACATATTCTAGCATAAAAAATTTAGTTGAAAAATACTTATACGTCACACTCTTTAGTTTCTCAGGCAGATAAATGGCCCAAGAATTTGCAGTATATCTAGCATAACCCAGAACTTCATAAATAACCAATTTTAGAACAGTGATTCTTGAATTCCAAAGGGAATTTTTCAACAGACTTAAGCTGCTCTCCATAGTGTAGTCAGATAGGTGCCTGTTTATGGTGTGAGAGGTCCTGGATTCGAATCCTAGCTCTGGCATGGATTTTGTGGTGTTCCTTCACATTATTTCACTCTCATCAGCTCTTATGACACTAAGTTCCATAAATTTCTCTCACCTCACCTCAACAGACTTAAGATTCCACTATAGCACTGGTGTACAAATTCTTGGTTTTCAAGATGAAACATTTGTTTTAGAACACAAATAAAAATGTGGTCAGATAGAACCAATTTTATGTATACATTTTTAAACATATTTGGGCTAAATTTTCATTACATTTTAAATGCAATATGTAAACAGTGAGAAAAAATTATTGAAATACTTTTTCTCATGTTGTTTACAAATTCACTTTTCTAAATAAAGCAAACTGAGCAAAAAATGTTACACAACATATACAAATATTGGTTGTACCGAAACACATTTTTAATTCACACTGGAAAACAAAATATTACGACTTACAATCCATGTAAAGTTTAACATTTTGGAAATCTGACACGTCTGTCTACATAATATTACTGATAAATAAATGATTTTCCCATTATGCAGCACAATTATATTGGTGAAACTTTAATAATTTTCATAATTTTCTTTCTGTATTAAAGGTTATAACTGCAAGCATGAAACACAGAATTGGGGTAAAAGTGGTTTGCGATAAAGTGAGCATTTCTGAAAACATTGCCTAATTTTGATATTCAGTCATATACATTCAAAAATTTCCACTTCCTTGTATTTAAATAGACTACTATGTTTGTATCTACATTTCAGTTCACAGATAATGGTTATCTATAAAAATGTTAATTAAATGCATACGTGATGGATAACAATTATCATCAACTGTAAGTTATTACAAATACCTGCAAAAAGACTTCTGTACAAGATAGGTTTCTGTTCATCAGCTCTTGAATTTATTCACTGTACACTCCCTCGAATGTTCTCATCAAAGACTTAGAGAAAATATAGTTACATATTTGGACAACAATTTCATAAATAAAACATCTACCTTGAAGTTAAGCTCATCAAACTATAGATATAATATTGTAAGTGAAGATATTTTGGTCACCACTTGACATCTAGACATTAGCGTTGGTGAGGGATGATATATGGTGAGTATGAAGCAATGCCAGAATGAATAGGTGGGGGAAAGGGAGATCCCAAATAAATCCGCCGAACAGCGGCATAGTTTGGCATTATTCCTACATGCGAAAATCTGGGGACCTACAAAAAGTGTTGACTTTTCTGTTATCGACCAATTTAGCCACAAAAAAGCCAGGAAGGTGTATAATTTAGTTTATTGTTGTTCTTTTTTTGTAAATACATTCCAATTTTTTAAACATGAGTCATTTTACAGGCATTTTCAAGACTTTGCCCTACAACAAACTGTTTCACTCACAGAGTTGAGAGAACAGAGAACTGCTTGGCAGTCTCGTCCTCTGTCCCTTCTTCAAATACTTATTCCAGATGTTAAAAGAAAGTTGTAAATACTGTTTTGTATTTTTAATTAATTTTTTTAACAGTATTTAACACAATATATTTTTATTTATAGATTTTTATTTGCTGATTACAAATTAAAAATGTAGCCTATATGCAACCATAGTGCAGTTATGAAAATTATATTTTTAAGTTCTTTTGTGCATTTTTAGCTACAGTGCAGCTTTGGAATATTAGAGTGTTAAGTGCATTTTTAACTACAGTGCAATTTTTAAATATTAAAGTGGTAAGTGCATTTTTCACAGTAAAATTGCATTCGGCATAGGTTATTTCGTTATTGATAATGACCCATCCAAAGGAAATGAGCACAATGCAAAATAGTAGGGTAAACAACTTTTTAGCACCTAAAAACAGGAAGGGGGGGGGGGGGCACGCCTGATTCTGGGTATCGAGCCTGCAACATCATATGGGGGCCATGGTGTGTGCTATTCTGCATGTTACAGTGAAAAATCTCATTACAAAGTACATGAAGGGAACTTGAAATTTTACACTTAATACTGAAAATACTTTAAACTGAACAGTTATTTAATGGAAAATTTTCTGTAGAGGTTCTAGCAAATGTACTTTATAATGAAAAGTACTTTAAACTGAAGTACTTTATACTGACATTTCACTGTAATGAGTGTGTTAGTGTGCATGTAGTGTTCATGTTAATGAGTGTGTTAGTATGCAGATTAGTGAGCATTTTGGCATGTGTGAGTGCATGCATGCATACACATGTGTGGGTGGGCACATGCAGGTGTGTGCAAGTGTATGTGTGGGTGTGTGTGTGATATAATTACCACTTGTTTTATAGTACAAAAACCCTATGTGCACACACACTTAGTCACAAAAAGCTACCTCATGCATCTCTCAGAGAAGTTATGAACACTTTCCATCTCTTTGTGAAATTATGCATTCTGCACTGATTACAAACACAGCAGAGAACTGACAAATGCACACTTCCAACATTCGACACATCACTTTATGTTTGCATGATGTAGGCAAAATTGTGTGTTGATAAGAGCTTAAACACATTGTTAAACCTATACCAGTGCAACTGAAGATCTTCCTGATATCGGTAGAAAATTTGTGGCACACCTCTTTCATCACTTAAGTGAAGTGAGTATGCGTCTTAGCCATTGCAGTGCAGTCACATCTTAAAGCAAGCATACTGTCTTTTAATAAATTTTGTGAATTGATAAGTATTCACTGAATTGTGAACAGGATAACTTTTATGTGATGAATCTTGTCTTTTCAATATGGGTTTTTTAGTTACTTTGAACAACAGTAATGCACTTTAGTATATTCGGAAGGTAAATAAAAGCTTTATGCAGTATTGATAAAATTTATTTTATCCAAAATAAATTAAATTCAATAGTTAACAGTCGACTTCCCAGTAGTAAACAACGGTCCAAGTTGCGTAAGTTCCCTACTAAGTTAGACAAAAGCTGAAATCTCATTGCCGTAATACAAGTACATATTATTAGATAGCAACAGCAGAGAGCACACACAAAATACGACTGATGTTAAATGCATGCAAAATAACAGTGAACATTCTCACTAATTCCTACTTGGCTGTTTCACCATTCTCAAAGCATTCAACCCATGAAAACACTAAAACACTAATATATGTCTTGTTTCTTCATCTCAGGATAATTTTTTATTTTTTCTATTACAATGTGTTTCGAAAATGTAATAATGTGCGGAGAAATATGTATGATTTTTTTACAAAACAATTCCACATGTGCCCATGCCAAAGTACAAAAAGAAATAAACACCTCAGGCAAAGACAGAATGTCACGTTTAAGGCACTATGGTCATTATAAACATTTCAGAGCCCTCCAACATAGCTTAAAATGGCCTTTTAAGACTGTCATACTTCAAAATGTACTAACCAGATGTATGCAAAACTCAGAATTGTGCAATGATCTTTGTTACTGACTTTCAACCAATAAATTTACATGATCACTGCTCAGAAAAGTCGCATTGTAAAACTGGTTCTGCGGGAACCTTGCAGACTAGTTCAACGCTTAGCTCATTGTGGCAATGTAGCATATGATGTGTGCTTCAAGGTTGCTCTTATAGCTCCAACGCTTCCAAGCCTGTAACGTGCAAAATGCTCAAGGTAGGCAGCGCCCATAACTGTACATTTTAAATGTGCATGACATAGCTCTATCAACACCTAGACAGCATTGAAACATTTGTTTACAGTTTTAATTTGCTACAATTTCAAAACAGAAGTCTGCGTGCCTCCAGATTAAACTTGTAACATAATTTAGCAGTTGGATGCTTCAGCAAGCTTATTTACAGTATTTTACTTGAAAACTTTGACATCTCTCCAGTGGTTGTCAGTTCAACCCTACCTCAGTCATTGATTTGTTCTTGTGTAATTTGGCAATTAAAATGCTTTTAATTCATAACTGTTTCAGAGCTTTCTGTTGACAGTCAACTCAAAATGCCCCCAACCACCCTATCAAAAAGTATTTGTATGTGCGAAAGAAAACACTGAGCACATATAAGGGGAATCCAAGGACATTCATTAGAGCATCACTTTGGTTTATTGATCATAAAGCATTTACATAACATCCAATCATTCTATAAACAACTAACATCTGCAAGAATTTTTAGTCGTGGATATTATTTTATGGGCAAATAATGCAGATTAAGATGTGCGCCTCAGATTTCTAGTTACAATATGTGATGGAAATTTTGCAAGTAACCCTACTTTTACTATATCACACTTAAATAGAGGATGAAAACAGAAGTATTGTAAGTGTTTAGAGAATAGACGTTACATAAGGTGGATTCCTAAGAGGCTTTGTCGTGTACACGAGGCACAAAATCAATGGAATACTTGAGAGGAATTCTGACTGGCAAATGCAATGCAGCACCACATGTATGCGTAAACCACTCTACTGGCGTGCAATGCATTACCATTGTTCTTTTTCTATAAGAATTTAATGATGACCATATAGTTTAATTTGTGAAAGTCTAACACATACTTCTATACTTGTGTTTTTTAAATCAGGTTGGTAGTTTCGCATGTAAAGTAACCTCAAAAAGTCTTTTTAGTCATTTTGAGAGGCTATAAAATCATATTTATTATAAGCCTATTGACTTATTTATAGCAATTGTAGTTTGAAATGTGTGTTCTTTTCATGGCTATATAAATGAAGAACAAATTCAGAAGGTTTGTTAAAGGAATAATCACCACTTGCTGCAACATGTTTTAAGAGGGTCTAACATCACTAACAAAAAAATGTTATGCCTAGTTAACTATGGCTTAAAGAGTGCTTTACTGGTTAAACATTTATCAGTCCAAGTTTACTGGTGTATGTGACACAATAAAACCAGCTTTATTAGTAAATATCGATACTGCAAAATTATTTAATGTACTTAAAAGTTAAACTTTAAGGAAAGGGATTAAACTCTATTCACAAAAGCACGCATCATTCTGAAATGATACTAAATTTTTAATAAAACAT
The DNA here is from genome assembly GCA_003012365.1 of Medauroidea extradentata. NCBI lineage: Eukaryota > Metazoa > Arthropoda > Insecta > Phasmatodea > Phasmatidae > Medauroidea > Medauroidea extradentata. The sequence goes on from PNEQ01119322.1 coordinate 28,468, forward strand.
TACAGACTGATGGTTGTCCATGCTCAAATGCAGAGCAAATGATTAAGCTTGTGAACATTATATTCCTGACACAACATAGATACAAATTACTGTAAACTATAAATACTATTAAATCAAATGCTAATGCTTCCTGACTATTGTTATGTAAGAGTGTGCAAAGGTGAAGTTTGTGTATAAAGAGGTCCTGAAGAGCACTGAATGTATTTTTAGGGAACCAATGGTAAATTATTACTATGACTAAACATGGATTTTATTTAGCTTCTAACATATGTCTTTCTTTTGATATAAGTGGAACAGGAACAAAGAACAATGCCAATAATGTTCTGCCTCATGCGTTAGGTTGTAAAGAATATAAATGTAAACTATCAGTTCATAAGAGTTAGGCATTATTCAGGTGCACAAAAATGTTTTCAATTAATACAACTTGTATAAAATAATATGTTTCTCCTTTTTCAATTTAAAAAATCTGCCCAAGATATTAAAATGGCCATTTTAAATATACAGACATTAGATAGTTACATAAATTGCAGGCATAAAGTTATATGGTGCATTATTATTTTTTAACACATTCAAATACTTGTGAAAAGTATCTTCAAACACATTCAAAATGTGAACTCGTATCTCCACAAGATAACTTCTGAAAATATGTTGTTATTCTTGTCGCTGTAAGGATAGTGTTTGGTGTTTGGTAATGTGAATATATCAGTTCCTAACACTTCACTTGGGAAACTACAACTAATTTTGTCACTGTAGTAATACTCTTAGTGTAGTTAAGAGTAGGTACAAAACATCTAAAAAAATGTGTTACTTTAAAAACTTGAAAAATAAGAGTGACATATGGGCACTCACTACCTCTTTTCAATACATGATACTGTCCGTATTTCTGCGCATACTGTTGCCAAAATCCAAAATAAGTTTTGTACAATGTACAGCAATGGAATATATATGAAACGATATGCAGGCTATATTTTTCCAATAAGACAGCTCTGTGAGTTTGAAAAAAGGAAGGGAAAAAACTGCACTTGGTACTGTTTCAAGCATCCTAAATCATATCACCTCAAAATTTATTATTCAATGTCAAAATCTGGCTAAAATGTTTAGTACCGGTAGTGAATAATTTAATACATCTGGATGCTACAAACAAAATATTAAGTAAAACTTACCACTGTTAACTACATAAGAATGCTTTATTATTTAATTTGCAATTCAAAACCCAGCTGAAAAATTTCAAAGTCGATCAATGAGAAACTTTTGTATTATCCTAGTTAGGTGGGGAACAAAAGTAAGGGAAGTGTTAAAAATGGACTGAATCTGTTTTTAAAAGCAACATCTCCACAATAGCTTAAACAGCTCTTATGTTTACAACTATGAAAATGCATTTCTTATTAGGTCAATTGTATGAACTGCAATCCAAGAAAGCTGTGCATCACTCTAAAAATGACAGGCTCCCCAAATCAGAGGTATCCTTCAACATATATTTCTTAAACCAGTTCAGCAGTGCACTGGTTAGTAAGCCCACAGTGTCTCACGCCATGCAATGTGCTGTGTCCAGTAACCTATTTTAAGACAAAAATTTCATTAAAATTTCCATTTAGATGTATTGTTTATTCATATTATTTCTCTTTGTCAAGTATCCATATAACATTTGTATAAAATGTTTTAAAAACACTACGAGGGAGGTGGCAAATATTGTGTATCACATTAGAGCATGTTTCATGTTATGTTAATGTAAGCTATGGAATTAAGTTAGCTTCCACAGCAACCACCTCAGAAATTTATACCCTAAGGAATAAACAGCAAAATTGTACCTTAACTATACCTGCAAGATGAAAACAAATAATAAAAACAAAAAAAAAATTCCCGTAAACAAACATATGACAGCATTGTACAGAATGGACTATGGCAAACCATTTATATTCTTTTTATTTGCTAATATTTCTTCCAATTTAAATGTAATTTTCACAAAAGTGAACAGTAATGAAACACTGCCAGAATAATCTCGTTCTACCCTGCAACAGTTCCTACATGACACTGGTTCAGTTTCATCCACTACATTAGAATTAAGTCCGTTAACCCAACTGCATTCTTGTATTCCGACAGATTCTAACTCAATGAAAGTAATATTACATTCGGTTAGTTGTAGTGGTACTGATTAAGGTTTATAATATGATTTTCTTTATTAACAGCAGATTACCGGTACTAAAATGAATTTGTATCAATGGCTGTATGTGAAGTATTTATCATTTTAATATACCTAATATAAGAAAGGAGTATTACATATTAAAATGCATGGTTATACAAAATATAACAAATTACAAAGCTATAAATTCAAAAGTAAATAATAGTATACTCATGCACTCAAAAACTAAACACTGGTATAGTGTATATCTACTGAACTTCTTAATGTGATTGTAATCTGGCAACAATCATGTCATAATCTCTGCACTGCAATCTATGCTCTACTGTATGTGCATAATTCACTATAGTAACTGTTATATTAGCTTGCACAGCAGCTATCATAACATATACTGGCTGGCATGGCCAGAATTCACATCAATAACAGAACTTGTCCCGTCTTCTACTTCCTGTTTCATTCCAACATTCATATTTGAGAAATCACATTGCAGTTTCAGAGAACGGGAGCATCCACATCACACATACCTGAAACAAAAATGATGAAAAATAAAAATTGTACAGCACACATACAAGAAACAAAAATAATGAAAAACCAAAACTGTAACATCTAACTCATGCAGAGTTAATACCAAAAATTTTAATGAATTTAAAAACTTTTAAAATAAAACAGTACAATTAAAATTATGTTAAACAGTTAAAAAAATTGTTTGGTACATACTAGACAAAGCATACATATCACAGAAAAAAAAACAAAAACAAATCTATATTTTACTTATTATTTTATTTACTGGCAAAATCAAGCATATTTCATTGCAAATGTAAGCACGAGTGTTAATATAATTATTTGTTCTTCTTTAAAGCGTAACCCAGTGTTTTTTTGTAAACTTAAATGCTTATCATAAAAATTATTTAAGAAGTACATGCACTGAATGAACCATTCATTACAAATCATAGAAATGCCTTAAAAACATGTTCAGCTCCTTAATACTATAACTTATTCTAATAGGGTAAGTGTACATAAAATAAAACTAAATTTTTCCATTATAGAACACCAGTGAAGCAACATCAAGATTGCATTATTTATATATATAAAAAAGTAACAAGTCTCTTGTTAAAATAACGGGATCCACATTTTATGTATCACATGTTTACTGAACCACCAAATGCACTTCATGTTTGCAAACATCCTGCATTCAAGTGTTATAAATCTTCAATGCAGGCTTACAAAGTGGCCTGATTTGAATTAAATTGCCCTAGAACACATTTTTTGTCAACAACTAAAAGGACAGAATTAAAAATAATGTGGTAATTAAAAATCTGGACACTAGTAATGGCTTCAGGTACATGAAATCAAATGTGAAACAATATTCCAGCGGAGATTGTAAAAACACTATAAAATAACTTTATCAAAAAATTACAAATTTTGTTACAAAACATTGGTTCACTGTAGGCAACTACTAATAGGTACAATCAGTAATATACCTTATTTACGTGAGTGTAACACTCACCCATGTATAACCACCACCCTAATATTGAACACCAGAAATTAGAAATATAAAAAATTTCATGTATAACACCCATGACAAAAAACTTTATTGTGTGCATTAATATCATTCCTCAAGCATATAGGCAATTTAGTTACTTATATTATTTTTTACAAATTTACATTTTTCTAAAATATAACAAAAATTAATCACAAGTCAGGTGAGAGTGTAGGAGAGTGTAGTGTCAGCTACAGCATTTTTACTTCTCGCACACAGCACAAACTGCAGAGCAAAATGTCTCTCACAACAATATTATTTGGATGTTTCCCAAGCCAAGTTCAGCCGAAGCTTCCCAACCACTTTCGAACATCTTATACTAACAATCTTGCGGTGTAGGTTACTCAATAAGTGAAAGATTTTTCACCATCTGTACTGATTTTTTATTTATTCAGTAACAACATTTCACGCAAGGTATTTTTAATACAGCACCATGAATTGGCAATCTAATCTAAAGTAACTTAAATATCTAGTGCTCTAATTTGTTTCGTGTGCTATAGAAAATGGTTTTTGGTAAAAAAAATAGGAGTGTTATACAAATTTAAATATAATGAATATCGGAAGACATTATGTAAAGCTTTTATTTTCATTCTCTCCCTTGTTGATTATGATGTAAATTAAACCAAATGTTTAGTAGTGGGCACTCTGAAACTGTGCGTGTGCTTCTAAAATGTTCACAAATGCCTCAGAAATGCAGTAGCAGCTACCAATTCTGTTGTCAGGACATGTAACTAAACAGGTAAATACAGAGTCCACTCTACAAGGCACCATGAGCAGTTTCACACTGCTAATTTTCTCCATGCACCATTGTCCTAAAGGTGACAATAAGTGGCATTCACATAGTATCCGAACAAAGATGTGCAGCCCAAAAGATAAATCAGAATATTTCCCACTGTCCAGAATGTCATAGCATGTGTACATATGAGCATTACGTACATCTGGACAACTTTACCATGAGAGGTAAAATTGTTAAAATTTAGCTAGTGTGGTCGATAATTGCACAGCACTATATCACAAGTATAGGGACCATTTTCTACAGGAACAACAACCATTGCAGTAGAAATTATTTAGTAATGGTCTTTAACAACCACATTGAGTAAACAGGATGTCCCAGATAATTATTTAGAAAAGTTAATGAAACAATAACATTTAACGAAAATCACCTGAATATCTGTCCTATCCCAAATTATTTCTAACCTACAGCAAGTGGGGTTGGTTGTGCAAATATGCCTTTCCAAGTGGTAAATGAATGAATGGTGTGGGTGAAGAGGAATTTTCTTTTCTGCCCTCAGTGCACCAAAAATAAGAGAGTACTGTAACAATGTAAGAACGTACACAAAAGTAACATCTATGGATTGTTGAGCCCTGATTTATGATAATAGTAGTGTGAAAAATATTTTTGACGAATTTTGTGAATGTTGACGACTTTGGCACTCCATTCCCCGTAAACACTGGTACATGAAAGATGGAGGAAATTTAACAGTAACAATGGTGCACAGATAAAAAGTTCATAAAAGTTGGTCGAAGAAAGCTAGAAGGTGAAAAATGTAGCTCTGAAACTGTGAGAAATTGTTTCAGTTCCTTCTAACCCACAGTACATCAATTTTGTTTAACATGCAGTGTAAAATACATCATCTACACTTTATCTTGCAACACAATTAGGCTGTAAGTTATTTCTCTTTGCTATAAAAGTATAAAATGTCTGAAGTCATAGTAGTGAATGAACAAGTCTTCCAAAATTCCATACATATATTCACAAGTGAAATATACTGGTTTTTTTGCATGTTAACAGTTTCAGTGATGGCAATGAGCCTATTTTAAAATACCATTTTCACTTTTCTTATGCCTTAGGTAAATATTGTTATCAATTTCCAATAATCTGTCCATGTACCCCCGGGGCTTTGGTGTCTGAATGGTCAAACCATTCGCCCCCCACTAAGACGATACGAGTTTGATTCCCAGCGGCGAATCGCACTGGACAATGCTGTTGGTCGGCGGGTTTTTCCAGGGATCTCCCGTTTCCCCCACCCTTTCATTCCGGTGCTGCTCCATACTCACTTCATGTCACCCCTCACCAACGCTAGCGTTGACCAAAATTTCTCATTCACTCACTCCCCGTCCCCTCACGAATTGCTCATTTGTAAACAGAATGAGGCCATGAAATAGAGTTACAGCACAATGAACACATTATAACATAGTTCAGCACAGTTCTACAAGTAGCATCCATGGTATTTCTATGTGCTTCGGTACTACATTAACACATGTGCAACAATTTCCCATACCGCCAAAAACTTTATCATTAGTATACATACACACATGATTGCCTATATGCACGCACACGCATATGAACACACATGTATGAACACATCCACACACATAGCTCCCTAGCTGCCGTTTTGGATACAAACAACCTTCACCTTATACAAACAACTCAAGGTCAATAATTTCCCTAGTACTCCTCAAAATTATCTAAGCATAAACTTAATATCCTAATTTTGCTTGAAGTTTCTCAAATTTTACCTTGAAAGCAACAAATGCTTTCTCTTATTTTTCTCAGTATCCACCATATTGATTTAAATATGTGTGTATATATATATACATATATAGTACTTAGTTCCCAAATGGTTATGGGAAGACTAATTGACTTCTCAAAGTGACCAAAATTAATAATTTTAGTTTGAGTAATATTGCAGTGTGGTAAAAAGCAGCTAATTAAAAAAATCCCAAATGTTTAAAAATTAAAGAATTCCCTTGGTTTAAAAAAATATAATTAGCCAAATAAATGAAGGTTTTTAAATTTTTCCAGTTATTAAATAAAAGAAGAAAATAAAAAAACACAAATTCAGCAAACTGATGATCTATTATTACTCCTAGTTCCTCAAAGCACACTATTTTCTTTGACATATGTTGGGCACCTTAATTTATCATTTAATATTTTATTGGGCATATTTGTTTTTCAAGCAATTTGTTTACATCACAGAAGGTATGTCATCATTATCGTCTCTTAAAACACTTTTTCTCTTCATCCATTGTTAAGGCACTTCTATGTGCTTATGTTGATTACTAAATTTCCCACTATGGTTTTTGAAATCCCTTGATTAATTGACTGTCATTTTTTTAAACATCTACTAAAAATCAGTAAAAGTATATATATTTGCATAAAATTTATATCTTCTACATGAATGAATGGTTGTGGCGTGACATGTAAATTCTGCTGTGAACATCTATTTCAAACACATGCCATCTGCCTGAACATGGGAATAATTTACTTCCATGAACACAGTTTGTCACTACTTGTCTGTGGTTGCCAAGGGAGGCTTTGCAACAGTGTGTAAGAGTCTCATATAACATAAGCAGGTACAATATCTGGCAATCAGAAGACACACAATTTAATTTCAGAAGGAATAAGAAATAAAAAAAAAAAGAAAAAAAAGTCCTTTTCTGTCTCGTCGACATTCTAACATTGCAGTTTCTTCAGTGTTGCGACGAGATTAGTTACTATGCACTTGATCAGGCGTACTTACTCTAGTTTCATTTTCCATTTGGCAGATTGGGATTAACATTTACACAGTCTATTCCTGTCTTATCATTTTTATCATACTATCACCTGATTGGATTTAAAATAACTAATAACACACACAAATCCATTGCCACAGAAAAAAAAAACATAACAAAATGTCCTTTCTAAAATTGGCACAACAGAACCAGATGTGATTTTTTTCCACACAAGTTTTGCTTCATAAGCAACTGACATTGTTTCTAAAAGACACAATTTTAACTTAACAAGAACCAGATAGATTTTCATTCCTTGGGTTACATGAACAAGAGGTAGTCAATTGAGTGTATGGGCTGCAAGCAAAACTCGAAAACACTTTTTAAAGTATTCTAGTTGAAACTTACACTACACAGGCTAGCCAGAAGACGTACATAAATGCCACATGTAGATAATAAAACAAAACAGGAAAATACTAGATTCGAAGTGTGTCAACCTTTATGACCAGGAACCATTAATTTAGTTACCCAAGATTTACTAGCTAAGCACACGAAGTGGAGTTAATAGTTACTGTTTTTGGTATGTACATGGTTGTTCCGACTGAAGTACAACCTTAGTGCTCTATAAAAGTGTTTATTTCATTGTAGTTGTGTCCGATCAGTTGTAAAATAGAACACAGTATAATTATTGTTCGTTTTTGTTAAGTTAATTAAATTAAATATATTTTTTAACTAAATTTTTTATTTCTTTGATTGCTACTCTGCCTACCTAAAAAGGATAAGTGTTGAAACAGCAAAAATTATTGGATCACACAGAATTCCATATTGGACAGGTTTTACTGGATTATGTAAAACAAATTGCAGAACTACACAAGAAAAATTGCAAAAAAATCCCTGATAAATTTATATAATCCAAAAAAATTTATAAAAATTAGTATAATTTTGAAACTTACATAAAACAAAAATAAATTTATGGACCGGATTTTTGCACACTTGAAAATCATAATTAATGTAATACCTAAAAACTAAACCTTAGTAAAAGTCTATAAAACTGAACAAACACCACCAATAATCCAAGCAATACATGCATGCACCATCTTAATTTATAATACCTACAGCAAAATACAGCCAACACTATCGTTCACCATACTAATTATTAAGTGAACCATAATGAAGTATTATTTGATAAATATTGTTAAAAGACAATGTCCAACAGTGAAGTGCAATGCTCAATGTGACAATTCTTTTCCTCCACCACCTCTCCTGGGAACACAAGGCACTGGCATTCTGCCTGTGACATCAACCTGGGCAGTTGGAAAGCATGCACCAGCCAATACTGTTACAATGCTCTTAAAGAGAATGTGCCCGGGCAATTATTGAAGCATGGATCAACACCTGAAAATCTCAAGGCCAGCTTGTATCCTTGCCAAGCTGCAAAAATGATCTGGGTGGCATGACAGTCAGGGTTAAATTCAGCTCATAGCGACCAAACAGACAGTGATTGTTTAGTGCTTAGCCTGTGTGCAATGAGTGACGAAGAAATTAATTTTACCACTCTGTTGAGCCACTGGCATAATTTTTCATATCACTTCTGGTATACCTGTCAAAATCGGCCGGAAGTTGAAAAGCATTACTAGCTTTACAAGAGACCACCAATTAGTTCTTGTCTTAGCTGTGGAATACATAACCAGCATCGTAAAACATCATTTTCCATTCCTCAAATATATATCATCAGGGCACTATTTCCCACAATACTGTGGAATGGGGGGAAAAAACCTACCGCTGGCCATAACCATGGGCACTGTATGAAAAACATATTTTATCCATTATATCACCACCTTTTTCAGCCAAAACTTGGGAAGAAAAACATGCCTCTATTAAAATTGGTGACAGATAAAAATAAAATAAAAATAGTTTTGAGCTGTTGTGTTATGAAGTTGTATTTGGTAAAAAAAAATTTTTTAATTAAAAATAGTCCAGAAACCAGACCTTGGTGATTACACACGGAATAACTCGTCAAATAATATGCTGCATAAAAAAAATAACCAAAAAAATGGTTTCATTTATTCTTATCAAACATTTATCACACAAGTTTATGATCTGAAGTCAATTAATTATGCTCTCTCACTCTTTGGAAAACCATACAACAAAATTTATTTTACACTGTAACTTTAGGAATAAAGCTTTGAGCGTAATATCCAAGAATTCCATACCACAAAAACCAACTTTAATAAGATGCTGATTACCTGGGATCTTCACACAAATTGAAAGTGCACAAACTGCTAATAAAATGTTGCTTCCTACAAGATCTCAAGAGTAATGTTGTGGGGTCAGCAAACATGGAAATGTCTCAATCTAGCATCTACAGCAGAAAAGTTGACATCAGCTGGCTATCTACAGGCACATTGACTGTTATACAGTGGACCAGTGTACGAACACAGTACATTTAATGGGCATAGGAGTAGTGTTCCACACAGAACAACAAACATTACAGCAAAAATGCATGTAGCTTCTTTAAGAAGATATGAGCAAGTATTTTAAGCTCGGGCCAAATTGTAGGAACAGGCAGTACATAACTAGAACTAACTTCCCACTGCAATATAAATTCTCTTTAGGACAACACAGATGTTAATTTTTCTCTAAACATGCAAACATGCTATTTAACTACCAGTCTTCTTTCTTCTTGCACACCGAATCAGTTCAGTTACTGCCATTTTACCAATCAGTGATTTTCATCATAATCTGCGTCCTTAACAAACAGCATCACCCATAAAACACTACAACTTAAGTCAAACCATAGTTCCACTTATATTCAACCTTGAATACTCAAACACATTTCCATAGAACATACTATGAACATGCAACATTCCGTTTCGTAGTACTGGCCCTACACGGTCTTCCGCAGCAGTACAAATTTCCAGAGCCCTGGCTGGATCAATATTTTAACCGCAGCGAAATGGAACACTAACATATTGCCACTCTCAGTGCTTGTAATTCTCTCATAACACTGCACATGACTCATCCACATATGCCTGCTACTCATCTCACTGCACAACCAATACCATAAATATAGTACATACTCCACCTCAGTCTGCAAGTTTACCCATTACACTAGCATAGCTTACGGTGTCATATACAAGATAGAATCATGCCAACTCTGTGACCTCGTGATGTCAGCATATCAGCTGACGGACTGGATGTCACATCATGGTCCATGTACAGACCGAAGATCAACAGGATACTTTTCTTGCCCTACTTTAATAAAACACAAGAAACCATTATTCTTACTTTCATAAATACAACCATGCTAATGATTCCCTATTAGGCTATTCACTAGCAATTTGCAACATATTTTTTTCTTAACGAGCCTACTAATGATAATCATTGTTTCTCTGTCAATACTTGAAGAAGTGTGACATCACTAATTCACATATCAGCAGTCACATAACAATGTAAATTGTAAATTGGAGCAATCATTTGTAACAAAACATCAGCTCTTTTGTTACTGGCATGGAAAGCCTCTTCAATTACCTGCTAGGGAAAATGTTTGGGTTGCATGTACAAAATACTTTGAAATCTACTAATGGAAATATCTTGATATATTTGACTGGTTTCGATGGGATTATATTGTGCTATGTCTGTTCTTACCACTTTATTGCCTCCTTGACTAACAGACATATTTTGCCACATTTTCAATACTATTACATATCAACAATTCTGGACCATTGAATAGACTCTCAATCACTGGTACCAGCACTGTACCACTACACATAATACATCTTCCCTTTAAGACAATTACATCATAAAGTCTATGAATATGACAGGTATGCATTTCTGTCCTGCTGAAACAATGGACCAGAATCTTGGTCGTAATCTGTAACTTGGACACTAGGAATCCTTCAAAATGTTATGGTGAGTCTCTCTCTGCTGTTTTGTGATCCACCTGTAATAATAGTGTTGTAGCTGCTGCCGCTGCTGACTCTTCCTTGTAGCTCTCTTGCAGCATACACTGTTCTTCTGTTGCTGGTTCCATACTTCAAACACAGCAGTGCAGCTGATTCTGATATGTTATGCTGAGTCTCCCTCTGCTGTTTTGTGACCCCCCTGTGATGATAGTGTTTGTTATAACTGCTGCTGCTGACTCTTCCTTGTAGCTCTCTGGCAGCACAATAACTGCTGCTGCTGACTCTTCCTTGTAGCTCTCTGGCATCATACACTGTTCTTCTGTTGCTGGTTCCTTACTTCAAACACAGCAGTGCAGCTGATTCTGATATGTTATGCTGAGTCTCCCTCTGCTGTTTTGTGACCCACCTGTGATGATAGTGTTTGTTATAACTGCTGCTGCTGACTCTTCCTTGTAGCTCTCTGGCAGCATACACTGTCCTTCTGTTGCTGGTTCCTTACTTCAAACACATCAGTGCAGCTGATTCTGATATGTTATGCTGAGTCTCCCTCTGCTGTTTTGTGACCCACCTGTGATGATAGTGTTTGTTATAACTGCTGCTGCTGACTCTTCCTTGTAGCTCTCTGGCAGCATACACTGTTCTTCTGTTGCTGGTTCCTTACTTCAAACACAGCATTGCAGCTGATTCTGATTTGTTATGCTGAGTCTCCCTCTGCTGTTTTGTGACCCACCTGTGATGATAGTGTTTGTTATAACTGCTGCTGCTGACTCTTCCTTATAGCTCTCTGGCAGCATACACTGTTCTTCTGTTGCTGGTTTCTTACTTCAAACACAGCAATGCAGCTGATTCTGATATGTTATGCTGAGTCTCCCTCTGCTGTTTTGTGACCCACCTGTGATGATAGTGTTTGTTATAACTGCTGCTGCTGACTCTTCCTTATAGCTCTCTGGCAGCATACACTGTTCTTCTGTTGCTGGTTTCTTACTTCAAACACAGCAATGCAGCTGATTCTGATATGTTATGCTGAGTCTCCCTCTGCTATTTTGTGACCCACCTGTGATGATAGTGTTTGTTATAACTGCTGCTGCTGACTCTTCCTTATAGCTCTCTGGCAGCATACACTGTTCTTCTGTTGCTGGTTCCTTACTTCAAACACAGCAGTGCAGCTGATTCTGAATTGTTATGCTGAGTCTACCCTCTGCTGTTTTGTGACCCACCTGTGATGATAGTGTTGCAGCTGTTGCTGCTGACTATTCCTTGTAGCTCTCTGGCAGCATACACTGTTCTTCTGTTGCTGGTTTCTTACTTCAAACACAGCAATGCAGCTGATTCTGATATGTTATGCTGAGTCTCCCTCTGCTGTTTTGTGACCCACCTGTAATGATAGTGTTGCAGCTGTTGCTGCTGACTATTCCTTGTAGCTCTCTGGCAGCATACACTGTTCTTCTGTTG
>PNEQ01119323.1:0-40897 GCA_003012365.1 Medauroidea extradentata
GTTGAAACATATTCCAAAGTCTGTGTAAATATATGTTGAAAGAGTTAAACCGTTTAGAATGCTGCGTAAGAAGGCGGCAACCAGTGAAATCGAACGTAGCTCCGTCGCTAGCGCGCCGCGAGCAGAATTCAAGCCGGTTGCGGGTGGGTAGGCAGCCCACTTGCCAGTTCTGTGTTGAATCGAAACATACTGTACGCTATTTTTACGTCAGACTGTACATAGAATTATTTACAGTTGTATAAGCTGTTCATGGCAAAGTATACATTTTTGAGGATGATCATGTTAGTGATAAGTCGCAAGAGTTAACGTAAATTTTATACTTTCTGTTCATCATTTGGACTACACTGTTTAAACTAATACATGGCGGAAAAATACAATATTGCTGAATAACCTATAAGAATTTAATGTCAATTGTAGACTAATATGGCGTTAGTACATGAAAATACCAAAACTGAAAGATGATGTTGGCCTAGACGTATCTGTTTTGTCTCGAATGCTAGAATATGTAATCCGTTTCTCACGGTGCTGCCACATGCTAAGGCCTCGCTCATTAGTTTTGCAATGGTTTCGAAAATATTTTTTAACGCAATTTAATACATATATTAACAATTTATAGTTACAGTTTTAACACTTATATATCATCGTTTGTATCTGAATTTTTCTGTTGGAATACATCAAACTGATTTCTAGATATTTGCTCCTGAAATATCACATATTTTCTTGTCAAAATAAGCCAAAATGAAGATAATATTTTTTTCGCAAGCAAACGGTACATTATTTAAAAAGAACTCTCCCGCAAAATTGTGTATCGTATGACTGTACGCAGTCTCGAAATTTTTTCAAAGCATTTGTTAAAAATATTAGAGTTCGTTGCAATTGTTTGAAATAAATAAAAGATCATGGCTTTAAAGATCCGTGTTTGTTGAGGTAAGAGAAACCACTGATTATATTCCGTTTCGGGTGTGTAACGTGGAAAACATTTTAAGTTTTAATCTCGATCAGGCATTGTTGCCGAATGTATCCAGTTTATAAACTTGGTGTGACTTAGCCACAGCTCATATCTAGAGACATGAACTTTTCGCGAAAAGAAATTTGCCTCACTTTGTGTCAGTGACTTGTGTGCACGTCTGCAGACTTGCTTCACGGTCAGAGATTGGATGTTTTGACATTCGTGTGTCGTGGGGTTTTACACGCAAATCACAGACGTGTGGTGTTACAGTAAGCTTATTGTGATTGGTACAGTCAAATGAGAAACGTCACAGTTCAAAGGCACGCTGCCAATATCTATGAAGCAGAACTGCAGACGTGCACATAAGGCACTGGAACAAAGTGGGGCAAAATTCTTTTCGCGAAAAGTTCATGTCTCTACTCATATCACAGACAAATCCGGCCATCACTACAGCATACACGACAATCTACTAATAGGACAGCTCACAGACTCTCCCCCAGTCACCATTCACCACGACGACCACTAACCAGAAAAAAAACCAGGTATTTCGCAGGTTCAAGGCCCAGCAGGCTGGACTCCACAGTCCTGTATACACTATGTCTTCAGATACTTGTATATTGTCTGTTGCTACAGTGAGTGGACAGTTGTACATGTGACAAGATAGCGCTGCAGTCAGTGAGTGTTTACATGCAGGTCTGCTATTGGTTCACAGTTCTCAAGCAACAGTGACCCAATCACGGAAAAAAATAACGTGTATATGAGTTTGAAATATAAGTAGTGACATCTGATTTTTCGCGAAAAGAATTTTGCCCCATTTTGTTTCTGCAATTGTGCTTCATGGTTCTTGGCAGCGAGTCTATGTGAAGAGCCGTATCTCTAGGACCTGGTAGTTTTCGCGAAAATATTTTTGCCTCACTTTGTTTCCGTGTCTGACGTGCACACCTGCAGCTCAACTTCATAATCATTGGCAGAGTGTTTTTGTGCAGATTTATTATTTACTTGACTTTGCCAGTCAGTAACTGTGACACATCACGTCTGTGATTTGCGGATTTAACCTCCAGACGTTGTGTGTTACGGCATCCAATCACTGACCACATATCAGAGCTGCATGTGCACTGAAACAATGTGATGCAAAATTCTTCTCGCGAAAACTACCGGGCTCTACGCATCTCATTTGACTGAGCCAATTACAATAACAACCCTGGTACACCACACGTCTTTGATCCGTCGGTAGAATCACATGACTTGTGAGAGTAAAACATACAATCACTATAGACGACGGAATGTCGCGAAAATGGTTTGTGCTGACATACTCTTGAGAACGCGGTAGTTTCTTGTTACACGTATGATTGGGTTATATCTGACACAACGTAGCTGTCTACAGACCAATAACTTGCTTCAAATACTACACTAGCGGGGTTACTATTGGCTCAGTCAAATAGGCCAACAGATCCGCTTACAAGCAAAAGCCAGTAATCTTTTGATAAGCTGAACGTACATTAAAACCCATCAAGCAGTCAAGTTTTTCGGCGATAAATCATCATCTATAACAATCACTGGCCACGAAGTAGAACTGCAGATGTGCACGTAAGGCACCGAAACAAAGTGGGGCAAAATAATTTTCGTGTAAAACAGAAGTCCCTTAATATAACTTATTCTCAAATGACTTCGCGCAATTACCTGGTCTATAATAATCCGTAATGTCCCTTGAATTTCACGAAAAATTTTATGCACCAATTTGTTTCACTGTCTTATGTGCACAAGTGCAACTATGATTCATGGTTCTTGGTAGCATTTCTTTGTGTGAAGGCGTCAGTTATGTGACCGTGTCAATCAGACCAATGTTACTGTGAGATCGCACGTATGTGACTGGCGGGTATAACCCCCAAGACACGTGAGAGTTAACACATCCCATCGCTGGCCATGAAGCAGGTATCGAATCCAATTGGTAGGGAGAATGAAAAATCGCGAAAATCTTTAGTGCCAGTGTAGTCTTCAAAGTGTTCTAGCATGTTGCACCTTATATGACTGGACGGCGATAACTCGGGACAGTTCAAATGATTACAGACTAATAACAAGTGGTCAGTATCGATGTACATGAATTCTTATAGGTCCGGTTGAATGAGAAACCACGAATAACGGAATAAGAACATCAAATACGGAGATACTTCATTGAAAACTAGCAAACAGTTGAATTTTCCCGCAATAAACGACTCTCTCTCTCTACCAATTGGTTAAAAAATCTTTACGCCACAAAGGAGTTGTTCTGCTAATCAGGTTTACTCACCTCAAGGCTCTTAGCAGAGAAGAATATGGCGATGACCGAAAACCTGAGCCTGTCAGACGGCCTAGTCCAGATGCACTTCAGCATAACCTTCGCCAGTACAGCAATCATCTTTCCCCTACAAAAGCATACATCCTTTAAGGAGCGGAATATTTCAAGAAGCAAAAACAAAATAATAAAAAAGGGATGGATCCAAAGATAATGTGGGTACTCAGGCACGCACACAGGGAAACAAGAGACCAACGTAAACCACCACACATAGACACAGAGACTCACTCACCAACATACAGTCTAAGGCCGGGGATTTGACCTCATGAGTATAAACTTGCATATTTCGTGCTGTTATCTGACTACAGACTTAACTAGAAGCTGTTGTTCGTTCGCTCGACATCTTCCATTAGCATATAGGTCATTCGGAATAAAGTGAGCACTACAGATTTAACCTTTGAAAAAAAAAATAACTATCCATTACTGCATATTAGTCAACATTAACAATAGTTACATTATTGTTTGTATGGTTGGTGACGAATCATTGCATGTGGTTCCATGTATTTTCTTATTTGAATACAGCATTAGTGAAAGAACATTAAATGTAATCGACCTCTCTGTATACCATATGCTTCAAAATATTTATTTACGCTCTTATTGACATACCTACTGACTGTGTCATTTTACTTGATTAGCGACATCACAAAGTGTTGCAACCGCCCGGTGAACTCAAAATAGCCGATGACACATGCCGCTACCGCTCGCGTCACAGACGTAGTTCAAAATTCCTCCGACAGGTGGCATCAGAGTTAGGTTTTCGCCGCTTCAGCTTCGCTTCGCTCGCTTGAAAGCGAGTTGGATCAGGAGTGTGTTTGTCCGTTGTGTAATAAATATGAGTTTCTGATGAACAGCTTCATAAACAGTTACTTCTAATACTTTTGAATATCATTGCTAATCTGTTATGTCATACGATCACCAGCCTAAGCATGTGGAAATAGAAATAATTTTTTTTCTGCTCCACACATTAAGAAAACACGATTTTTAAATTGTTTTTGTAAATTGCGTCGTCGTCGTTCATGGCAGTATGCTGAACGGAACTTCAATTCTTGAATTGCGTGTGTCGTGTGTGTTTGTAGTGGCGGTTTTGAATTACAAATTAATACACTACGCATTCATTTACGAGGTAAGTAACGGCAACCGTGTGTGTCGTAACCAATTAGAGTCGATGAAGAGAAAACAGTGTCATAAAACGTTAACTCGCAGGTATTGATAACTAATATTACTATTGAGTATATCATATACACAGCGTCTATTAATTTAAGAGTAGATGTTGCAGATAACATTTATCGGATCAGTGTAATGTAAATGTAAACATTGTACGAGTGTATGTAAATAAAAGCACGTAGCAATGTTTATGTTTACATGCAGCGGAAAGGTGTAAACTGGCGGAAAATGGAAACAAGTCAGGGCTTTTTTGAGTGCTCACTCTATCCCGAATCACCTATACAATGCCGTTGCTTGCAGAAGTTTTGGTCAGTAACTAAAATGTTCACGATAGAGTGGCCAATCGTACGTAAAGCAGTCAAATGTGTAAATTGCGTCACATAATAGGCATCACTGATTGTGTTTAAGGCTGTATATGTTCAGTAAAGTCCAGTCTACTCCCAAGTAATAATAGCATGAATTTCGCATGTATCTACTCATTAGTCTCTATTACATTCGGAAAGAAGGAAAAAAATTACCAACACAACAATGGTCAGTACAGCACTTCCATTGCCCCTCCAAAAAATAAGAATCGTTTTAAAATGGAAACATGTCAAAAAACTGAAAGAAAAGAATACAAAAATAATAAAATCCAAAATAGATCATTAAAGAATTCCCTGAAAGTACACATTCTTGCCACCAGTGCATAGAGTTCTCTACACACTCAGCAGCTGATGGAATTACTTGATCACAGTATAGGCCCTAACAAGTTCTTGAACCGAACGGTCTTCTCGACATTAAGGGGGAGTGTTAGTCAATTTTATTGTATTTTCAGTTTTTGAGCCATAACAATTATTCAAATTATGTTATCAACATTTTCTCTTGGACAAAGCGTAGGATATATTCTTTGTAAACTGTTTGCCATAAACAATAATGGAATCTTTCATTAATTTGACATGCTGAACAATTGCAAGAAAATTCTTGAAAGTTAACGTGTAATTCACACGATTTTTTTTCTTGAAAGTGAGCTTATAATACATACGAGTTTTTTCTATTATAGTGTTTATATTATTGCTTGACAATGTCAAAATTTACATGTCACGGTTTTAAAGACGACACTAAAACCAAATAACTCACCAAGCTGAAATAATTTCACGCTGAAAAACGATGTTGTAAGCTACAACGTAATCTGTATATAAACTAAAACAAATTGTATAAAAATGTTGAAATGTAAAATTTAGAAAATCAAAAAATATTTAAAACCTACAAAAATATAAAATTATTTTATTTTCAGTTTTTATATAGTAGACCTTGTAGCTTACAACATCGTTACTAAGTACGATTTTTTCAATTTATTAAGTCAGGCGGTTTTAGTGTCCTTCTTAAAACTGTGACATGCAAATTTTGACTTATAGTGACAAGCCATTACGCAAAAACTATGATAGATGAAAATTTTCACAAGAGAAAAATTTTGTCACAATATATGTCCAAAAAGAAAAACAAATATAAAAATAGACCCCTATAAAATTGATGGAAATTGCTTTCTACCGTGCACTTAATATAATGATGTCCCAGCTTTGATTTCTGTGCATTCGGAACACAACGGACATTCTCACTGCGTGAGAACAAGCAGACACGAAACCCAACTCTCACTTGATAACTACGTGCCGTTTCGCCTTTAAGAGTAAGTCACTTAAGAGGGCGTGGTACATAATTCAACGCTAAAAGCACTAATCTATAACTGTAGGTTTCTTGAAGTCAATTTGTGAAAATTAAACAATAGAAATCCTAGACAATAATTTTAGTCAACGTTTTAAATAAAATTTTTTCCAGTGTTACGAACTTCTGAGGCACAATCTCTGACGCCGGAACCTCGTGCACGCGTAACGAATGAGTAATTCTGGATAATTATTTACTCATAAAGTTGGCAAATACCATTATCTAGGATTGTCATTGAGTATTTTATCCATATTGGCTTCGAAAAAAGCGTAGAAATCAGTTGATGTTTTCAGCGTTTATTTATCTATCATTCACTCTTACTAGCGTTAACATGGTTGTTACAGAACACCAGGATCAAATTTCCTTGATTTTTCCAGGTTTTTCTGATGAAAATTCAGAATATCCAGCATTTTTTTCATATAAATAAAAAACTCACAAAATTTAACCTAAAAATGTTGGTGTATATTGAATTTGCAAAACGGTTTTGGAAACTTTATAGTTGCACAGCTGTTTGCAAATGCGAAAGTTTTCTATTATTTGCTACGTGACACGGTGGAAGGCTGAAGTTTTCGTTAGTAGGAGTATTTTTAATATTAATAAATTAAATTTTCATTTACTTTCAATCAATGACGAGTTGTGTAACGGTTAAGACGTAATTACACACAAATTGTCATAAATTAAATCACGATTTAATACAACCTAATAGAATACAGAGTTAAAACAGACTATCACAAGTTGTTTTCAGACACAAACAGTTCTAGCAGCCTCGAATCCCATTTATTATTGAAGCGAGCGATCAAGAATCATTGTAGGTATGTGTCCTGTGTTGATATTTTTAATTAAGGAAAAATAATTCCTACGTTTTAAAATTTGAAAAATTCACGTTACTTACATCTACATAATTATTGCACACGCAAAAATACACAGGAAAGTCAAAACACTCGGCCTGAAGTTCGTGACACATTTGCATTTCCAGGCACCAATACATATTTCCTTGACTTTTTCGTGTTTTCCCTAACCAATTTCGAATTCCCTGCCTCCTCCTCGTTTTCCCTGTTTTTCAGACCTGTAGCAACTCTGTAATGATGATTTTTTCAATTGATGCTAATCATCCTGTAGTTCTGTAGTTGAAATAGATAAATAAAGGTAACCTAATGACACGTATAAAAAAATAATGAAATCTCGTAAATATGTAATTTAGCAGTTGAAACTAGTAGAGAAAAATATCACTCTAAAAATAACTAAACAGTCATTGGGCTTTAAAGAAAAAACTGAAACATTCGTTCGAGTTCAAAACGTTTCTTATTTTTCTGTGTGTTTTCGAAAACGCTAAAAATTATCGTACAGTATTTGTTTTAATCAAAGGTTTCTTCCATGTTTGTACAACACACTGCATGCGTCGCATAGGAAAATAGAATAGGTTTATTTTTATATACTGTACCCTACCTACCAAGGAGCCAGAGGTCTAAGGTACCAGTGGGACCTTAGTGCATCTTAGGACTGAGCTTCATACGCCTAGACGTGCAGGAAACTTGCTGATAGACCATGTGAATCACTGGGATAACACTTAGATGGCTGCGATTGTGTACATGTTTTGCCTCTAATGATAGCTGGCTGTCATACGTGACTGAAGAGATGAGTATAAACAAGCGCAGACATCTTAAAACCCCTCAGAAGAAAGGAAGTTCTAAGAATGCAGTTACAAGATAGATGAAATATCTACAAGAATCTAAGGATAACAAGGGCAAGCTATCGTAAAGAGGTTTCAATCGCTAGAAGGAAAGATAAGACGGTTTAAGCGGATAAACCCAACAGAGTCATTAAATGACAAAAATGACGGTGGGTCTACGTCAAGACCAATTTTATAGGATTGTTTGAGTGCTTTCCAGACAGTAAAAAAATTATAATTTTATTTAATTTTAGATTTGTATGAAATATTGTTAGTTCTGTAAACGTTACGTGGGAGCACATTATCCGCTTACAAAAAATTTTTTAGCTCGGCCAGTTTTCCCATAATGGCATTTCAAAGTGAAAATGTGCGTGTTTATATTTCATACACCCCTGTAAACCAATCAACATAATGAAAGTATAAAATTCACAGTACAATTACATGTTACTGGTTAAGGCTTTAAGTATATAAAAGCCCAATACAAACAATATTTTGAGTATTTAACAAATTTCTGAAATTTAAAAATGATTTTGCTACTTTTAGAATTTTTTAAATACAAAACTATTTTGTTCTAACCAGTTCTTTAGTATTCCATTTTGGTATAAAATACATGACGTCACTGGTTATTTATTTATATTAATATTGGACTTCTGCTGTTTTGGGAAAGTTGAAAAGATTGCAATATTACACCATAAATGGATTTGGAGCAACATGAATCTGAATAAATTCTTCTGAATCTATACGTTGAACTGTATCAAACGAGATAGTTTGGGTACTACAGTCACTGGGTTTTAGCAAAAAGGTGCAGAACATTTCAATATCCAGAGGAAACTTTAACGTAAGACCCAGAAGCAGTAGGTAAAAGTACTTTCATGAATGTAAGCTTCAAAGAAAAGCCACCAAAACATTAATAGCATACTTCCTTAACTTAACAACAAAAACGCCGGCAGAGATATCAACATTTATTCGATAGTACCACTTTTTTTAAATAGTAAAACACCAAATACTATTGGAGCAAGGTGGTACAACGGTAACATGTTGGATACCCGGCTCCGGCTTTCCCGAATTCGGTTTTCCATGGTGTTCCGAAGTCGCTCCAGGCGAATCCTGGGGTTGTTCTTGAACAAAGCCCATAGCAGACTCTTCTCCCAACTCTCTTCAGGGTGCCGAATTGTGTCACCGTCTCTAACGACCTCGCTGTCGACTTACCTTACCTTACGAAACGTTACAGAACACCTAACAAATATTGCTGAGAAACAAAAAATAATAATAATAAATAAGTAAATAAAAAAACACCCACAGTAAAAACCGTGCGGTACATCCCGGAGAGCATCGACCTTCATACTAAGCTCTTCTGACATTGGTCAAGCTGAACAGTCCACACTTCTCAAAAAAAATCGACGTAAATAGTGAATAATGCTATGAGATTGATTTCGGGTTGGTTGGCATCACACCAACTCTCAGGCAATGACTCCCACTTTTAAGTCGCAGTCAACCTCCATTACTGAGAAGCGTAAAGAATTTTGCCAGCTGGTATAAAAATATGACGAACATTGTAAACTTGGACCAAACATATATCTCTACTCAAGAAAAACCACAGTAAAAACTGGAAAGGACATTCGTGCAGAATTATTTCATTGTCACTACCTCATGAAACCTAAAAGTGACCTGTGCAAGGCCTCGCTCTCTAGTTTAGCAGTGGTTTCGAAAATATGTTTTGTAACGCAAATTAATACATATATCAAAAATTCCTTTGGCAGTTTTAACACTTATATATCAATGTTTGTGTATGAATTTTTCTGTGGCAATACACCAAACTGATTTTTAGATTTTTGCCCCCGAAATAGTACACATTTTGTTTTGAAAATAAGCCAAAATGAAGTAAAATAATTTTTTTGCTTGCAAACGGTGCATTAGTTAAAAAAACGCCCTGACGAAATTGTGTATCGTATGACTGTACACTCTCTCAAATTTTTTCAAAGCAGTTGGTTAAATGATACTTGATTTGTTTGCAATTGATTAAAATAAACGAGAGATCATGGCCTTAACCTAACTTTGCTCCAGACCAACGACAGTAAAAACTTGAAAAGTCATTTGTGCAGGATTAATTCAACCTTACCAACGTATGGAACCGAAAGTGGGTTATAGTACAAAATAATACCATGCCGTGTGCATCATCCAAAAATTCCTCAGGCTTAAGCCTACCACGCAAAACCTGTTCTAGGACTAACATAATTATAACTCTGTGTACCAGATGTGCATACTCGCTGTATACATGTGGGAAGCTGTCACAACCTAACTATGTAACTGAAGCGAAATACCGAATATCTGGAACATAACAAAGAAACACCTTACATAACATTGTAATGGTTGACCTGAAAAGATCCTAATATCGACTTCTGGGCCATTGAGTAGGCCTACATCAGTTGATGTTTGTTTTGTGTTTGTTCATGGCCGCCTTTAGTAGATGGCCGGAGACTTGAATGTGGCAACACTGCATCGGGGGCCTGCTGCTTGTCACTTCTTGGCCACCCTAGTCTCTGCAACGTGTATAGGTGCAGCTTTAGTGGCGTGTACACGTATACACTGACTAGGGCAGCCAATGAGCGACCGGCAGCAGGCCTCCGATGCAGCGTTGCCACATTCAAGACTCCGGCCTTCTACTAAAGACGGCCATGGATTGTTTCATAATTTAGTACGCAGTAATATTTATTAAGAGTATCTAACCGCCATTCAATTTTTTCATCAAAATACACCCAACGCATTCTTAAGCTATTAATAAAGAACTGTTATTATACTTTTTACATTGTCAAAATTAAAATATTGACTTGATTCACAAAGAGAAACTCTATTCTGATGTATTTTACGAAAGTCGAGTTATGAAAATATATTTATCTTTACAGTATGGGTAAGAATAATGTAAAATTAAAATTTATTTGATGTATTTTTATTCTGTATACGGAAGTTATCAGTGATAACACAGTACAATACCGTAACAACAACAAATCATCTTCGCACAATGTATCCCAGGAAGGAGCGTGAATATAATGCATTCGGACTAGTCATGCATTACTGTCAGTTTTCAGTTTTCCTAAACCTGGGTCATATTGTACTTGGAATTATTTCCTATAAGAAGTAGTTGCAAGGTCATAAAATTCAAGTTTCGTTCATCTACTGCGAGAATTCGTTAACCATATTGGAATTTGAATTGGTAGCCTCTCGTACCCCTATCATCCCATTTGCCCTCCCCAAGGCGTGGTGACAGCAGATATGATCTGCGTACGTATTATTAATCGTTAATAATTAACGTTGCACCAATACTGCTGTAACATGGAAATTACTAATTGCGTTACATTATTGAAATTACAACCTCTATAAAATTACACAACGGAAAAGAATGTTAAACCCATTTATAGAGCCAAGAGTTTTGTGTAGGGTTTATGTCTTACGTGCACATCTGAAATTCTGCTACATGGTCAGTGATTGGTTGTTTTGGCTCTCGCTTGTCTTGGGGTACTACAGACAAATCACAGACTTATGGCGTCACAATATAATTATTCTGATTGGAGTAGTCTAATCAGCGACGTGTCTGCACAAAGACACGCTGCCAATAATCGTGAAGCAAAGCCACACAGCATGTTACCTTACTGCAAGCCTTGCACTTGACTTGCAGTTATAAACTTGCTTAGGTAGGCTAACTGCAAGCATTGCATTTGACTTAAGCTTGTATGCTGGCATGCCAGGCTTTCCGCGAATGTATTTTTTAACTTGCAGGCTTACATGACAGGCTTTCCGCAGGTGTGTTTAAGAGAAATGCTTGCAGTTAAACTTCTTGCAAACTTGCGTTAAGCTTGATGACTTTCAAGATAAGCTCAAATTTAAGTTTAGTATGTAAGATTGCAGCAATTTAAAAAAGTGTCAACTAGGCAACTTGCAAGCTTTTTGTCTTGTCATGACACACGCGTTGCACAGCTGCTGGTTTGCCTTAGCAAGCTAGTAGCAAGCTTGTAGCAAGCTTTTTCTGTTGTCTGAGGAGGTGTCGATGTGCACGTAAGACATTTAAACAAGCTTGGTGGAAACATTTTTCCGCAATAAACTCGGGGCTATACAAATATATTTCACGAGTAGAGATAAAACCAACCACTACACATCAAACGTATAGGTTCTCCGTAACGAAAATAAAATAAAATTATTAGCTGCTATGTCATGAGTTGTTACACATATATATTATTTTAATGACCTCCTCACCCCGGCTGATCGAGGTCGCAGTTGCCCCAGACGACAACAAAACTCAGAGAAACTCTGATAAGGTCATAAAAGACTTCCTCCCTCTCTCAACCTCTCTCTTCTCCAACGACCTCGTCTGCCCCACAACCAGACTTGCTGATGTCTGAGGGTCTAGACTGCCGCCAGACGAATTACGACCCACCGCGCAGACCGTGAGAGAAGTGCCCGCTGATTTGTTGGTTTGTTTTCAAAACAAGTCGATATCTTCCCACCCCCCTCCCCCAATCTTCCACGCCCTCCTTCCCCAGCCCTTGTCAGTGTGTTTCTCTTACGCAGTCTTCTCGCTACATAACCGTGTTTCTGTAAGTTTCTTTTCTCTCTTTGCGATTGCTGACATTTTACAATTGCGGAAAAGAAAAATACGATGGCAAGACCTAGAACATATCGGTCTCCTCCCCCCGCTAAAAAAAATGATTTTTATAATATAGTTTCTGCTCACAACATTTTCATCGAATTTATATCTGATCATGTTTGCATATTGCACTCATAATCTAAACCTCATTGTTTTCTGTACTCATCTTTAGTAATTGCTACCTCGTCTTCAAATACTGTATAAGCAGGGACAGGAAAATTCCGTTAAAATACTTTTGGACCAATTTGTTGCAATGCCTTACGTGCACGTTTGCAGGCCAACGTGATTGTTGTTGACTGTGTGAAAGTGTGCAGAAACGTCTTCCATTTTACCGTACCAATCAGAACATGGTTACCGCAACAACACACGTCTGTGATTTGCCAGCATCTCCAAGAAGAGGAGAGTTCAAAATAACCGACCTTATGGGAAAAAAAGTAGAAATTATATCATTAATGGTTCGCCTAAACTTAATATCAACGGAGTAATGAATATTTGAACATAAAAATTTACGATCGTATTTCCCCAAAATATCGAAAACTAAATGGCATAAAAAACAATACTTTCTTCATTGCTCAACGCTGTTGGGATCTTCAAACCAACAGCAAATACAACTTGATACCTTCCACCCTTGGAAAATAATAAAGGTGGATACCCTCTAATTGCATACAGCTTTTTTACCGTCAGGATTTTCGAACATTTGAAGATGGCTAATTGAGAAAAGAGACCTGCGTAACCAAAAAAGCCTTCTTGTTGCAACTGTCTAGGACATAACGTTTATGCTCAAAACACACCTGAACATTCGCGCAGACATACAGAGCCTAGAGCATAGGCAATCCTGCGAACATCCATGTGATTTGTGCAGCGTACAGGCGATGGTGGACATTCACTGTAAACAACAAGTACAATACTGTTAAACTTGCAGATCAGTTTGTTGCTAGTATTCTGAGTACATATTGTAGCAGTTGTGAACGAAAATGATAGTTCCCAGGCAGCTGAAATATGTGTAATGGTATTGTGTTCGTCATGCTGATACTAAACCAAACACAAATAACTTCGTGAGGTAACACGAATAAGAAAAATAATAGTACAGTGTCGGTATCAATATTGTTACTCCAAAGTATGACAGCTACAACCACCACGGCGGTCTAATGGTCACGATGCTTGTCTCCCTACAAGGCGATGCGGTTTTGATTACCGCCGTGGGTCACGCAAATTTTCATATGTGGGAATCGTGGCGGTACGATGACGTTGGCCGGTGGCTTTTATCGTGGATCTCCCATTTTCCTTATCCTCCATTCCCAGTGCAACTCCATATTCACACCATGTCGCCCCTCTTTAGTTCTCAATGTCTTAAATGTTACAAGCTGTCCGAATCTCGTCATTCATGCTATCAGTATTCCTACAAGTAACCCTTTATGCTTTTTGTTAATTCTAAAGTCATAAAAATGATTTTATGTTTGTTGTTTTTTGTGGCTGTCAATGTCTTTATTTGCTTAATTTCATTACTTGTGTACGGTACAGTGGTATGCATCACTATCAAGTAATACTTTGTTTTTAAACGCATCTCACCCACGATCACAATCAGCACTACTTCTACATGTGTACTGCAAGTAGCCTACACAGCTCGACATCACACACTGTCTGTTACGCATGCATGCTACTCCTTTAAGAAGTTAGGCGAAATCTGTTTATTTCGACAAGACATAGCTCTCTGAACTGTTTTTGTGTTTGCAATTATACCAATATTTTTAAGAGAATCATGACCTACATTTTCATAGGTGTTACATGCCCAATTTATTGCTGCATCGTGTATATCAATTTCAGCCCAGGATTCGAGTTGTGTGTGTTGTTTCTGAACATCCTGTATTAAGACACACACAAATATAAATATATATGTATATATAGAACCGGAGTGCCTCCTTCGTGTGACGTAGGCGGCGCCAGTGGCACGCTTTATAAACTGTTACCAGTCTTCGTGTGGCGCTGCGCTAGAATTTTCCTACCTCTTAGCCTTTTTGAGGCCTTGTTACGGAGTTTTGCAGTGATTTCGAAAATATTTTTTTATTGCTACCTAATACTCATATCAAAATTTCGCTGCACAGTTTTGTCACTTATATGTTATAATTTGTAGCTGAATTTTTTTTATAGAATTATACTGGGCGGATTTTTTAGATTTCATTACCTTAAGTACCACGTTTTTCGTCGTGAAAATAATCAAAAATGAAGGAAATTATTTTTTTCCTGGCGAATGGTATATTATTTTTAAAAAACGTGTCCACAGTATTGTGCATCGTGTGATTGCACATTGATTCAATTTTTTTCAAAATTTTTGGTTAAAAAATATTTGAGTTTTTGGCACCAGTCTGAAAAAAAACTCGGGAACAAGCCCTTAAAGAGTGTGTTCTCTTGTCCCCCTTCCCTTCATCACCCACCTCCTCGCACATGCGCAGCCGCTGACCCTGGCCAGGCGATCGGTTGTGTGTGCTGTTGAGGGCTGGAAAAGGTTACTTCTACGACCTCGTCATTTCACAGAACTTTTTTCCTACTCTTCCCCTTACTCTCTCCACCACGAACCACTCTGCACACCTCCTCTAAAAATGTTCTGACAACTACCGAGGTCGTAGAACTCCCCTACACTTCTTACCCTCTACAGAACCATACGCACCGCCTGTTGGCATCCCTTTACCCTGTCCATAAACCATATGCACTGTATATTGCTGCTTGCGTATCGTTCCTCCCATTGGCTACCACGAGGCGTGAAGAGTTCGTACACCAGACATAAAGCCTAAACCCTATTGGCCATAGCAACCAACATTCATCACCGCCCCTCATAACCCTCAGCGGGGTGGGGAGAGGAAATGATGTTCTGTCAACTGCCGAGGTCGTAGAACTGACATAGACACGTGGAGGGCCTATTTGGTTATCAGCTCTG
Source organism: Medauroidea extradentata (assembly GCA_003012365.1). Lineage (NCBI taxonomy): Eukaryota > Metazoa > Arthropoda > Insecta > Phasmatodea > Phasmatidae > Medauroidea > Medauroidea extradentata. The sequence goes on from PNEQ01119323.1 coordinate 15,384, forward strand.
GTCGGAGGCAGTCTACTTTTCGTCAATTTAAGTTAAGTGGGTTCCTGTACAAGTTAGTTGGGGTCTTCAAACCTGTGTGAGGTGTGGAGACGACCACCGTCGTGGTAGATATTTTTAAATAACGTACTTTATTTAGTTGAAATTCCCTTTAGGCACCGCCGTTATGAAAATTTAACTTACTAGGTCAAGGCTTTTCGTGATGTTTTGTAATTTAGAACTTCCGAGCGTCAGCACGTGCAGAGCCGACATTACTGAGCTTTGGGTTTACCCATACTGTTCTTTTACTAAGAATTTCATTATGGGATCGCTATCCATTTTCTTTGTAATTGGTTTCATGAATCTAATAGGATTGCTCAAGGAGCCCACTCACGTGATGTGCTTTAAAACTATCAGCTAATTTTAAATTGTTTGTAAATCCTGGCGACTAAATTGTTCACGATTTAAAGCCATTTGAATGCGGCACCTTGAACTGGTTGATTCTAGCACCCTTGAATGTTGTTTTAGTAAACCATCAACAATCTTGTTAACGTCATTGACCTGTTTATTTTAAGCTGTTAATTCTTAAAATACAGCTATGTTCAAGTTTCATTATCTTTTCGCAAAATGAAACTGTTATAACTTTACTTATCATCTTTATGTTTCAGCCGTGCTGGTTTAATATAAACATAACACCACACTATATATACATATATATTTATTTAATTATATGGGGACCTTAATACCAAACCACGCTAACTCCAAACTGTAAGTAAAATCACTAAAAGGTCACATCTGTTTCGTGAGTATTTTCTTTACCTTTAATTAGTTACCAATCAAAATACAATAATTTGGCTGTGTTAGTAACATATTTCGGATAGAAATAAATGCACACAATGATGATTTTTTTTTTGGCAATTCATAAATGATGGAGTTAGCATGGTTTGTAATTCAGGTCCCCATATATACTTACAGTGTGGTATTACACATACACACGCACACATATATAAAGTAATGTTTTGTCATTTGAACGCTGTTAATATAACTGCCATCGGATTATTGCACGTCCAGGCATGTACCGCGGCCGGCTATAGTGACCTCTCTCGAGTCCCAGTAGCCAGGATGCTGCGCGAGCTTCGTCGCCGCACGGATCGATGATAACCTCCCCTAACCCCCCTCCCCACCTCTGCAATACACACACACATACAAGCCACTGCTTCTCCCTGGCCGAGTATTCCAGCGCGACGTAACGTAGGTACTCGCCGACGGCGCCTTGTACGTCGATTGCCTCCCACTTCGTCCTTGAAACAAAGTACATAAAATCTACTAATTGTTTCCCGACTTCGGGTAGGGTCGTAGTGTATGTGGGAAAAGTCCGGGGCGAAGGTTGGGCCGACTACTTCGACAAGCCAGGCGTGACTGCACGGTGTTATGACGTCACTTGGCTATGCGACAATTGTAACGTATCAGTAAAACATGCCAACACTATATCAGATTTGAAACCGTTTTTTTTTAAGACCTATAAAGTCAATATTTAAAACAGCAGGACATAAAACTAAAATACTTTTTGAAGAACAGATTCAAATATTCTATAGGCTTATATAAGCAATTGCGACATAGTCCATTGATGCATAACACCACCCAGAAGTGCGTCATTTGGCCTAAAACCCATTTGGCCTAAAATTAATATAATCCTACAGTCACTTAACCTAAATTATTAATTTATTAATGTAAAGTATGAGGCAAAGTCCAATGCTGGTTTCTCTGATTTAGTTTTCCGAATACCCTTGATATTTTCTCAGTTACACATACACGAAAAAGTAATGTTTAGAACTTTTGAAAAGCTTGGAAAAAATGTTTTAATTAACAGACAGCATTTTAAAATCATAGGGACACGGTTTGAAGTGTGTTTTCTTTTCGTAGATGAACACATTGGAAATATTTTTGATAGTTATACAAGGAAAAGTGAGTGAGTGAGAAATTTTGGTCAGCGCTCAACATCGAGATCTTTAGCGCTGGTGAGGGGTGACATGGGGTAAATATGGAACAGCGCCGTAAATTGTAAGGGCGGGGAAACGGGAGATCCCCGAGGAAACCCGCCGACCAGTAGCATCATCCGGCATGATACTCACATGCGAAAATCTGGGGGCCGACCCCGCTAGGTACCTAACCCGGTTCGCCTTGGTGGGAGGCGAGATGTCTGACCATTCGGCCACCGCGGATCCTAGTTATGCAAGAATAAATACTTTCCGTACCACGCTACAGAACGCTCACGCGTCCGGTCCACTAAGCCTTCGATCATGTCACAACATTTGTCCAACTATTGCACAGTCTAGTTTTTTTTTTCTAAAATAAAAGTTATGACAGTAAATTTAAGTTACCCAAGTTGGTGACAGCCTACTAGCGCGTTAAGGGCGCGGCCTACCGCAATTTTCATCGCCATTTTTAAAATTTTTTATTTGTACCACATATTTTTTTTATTTAAGACATAAAATGTGACTAAATTTGGCTCTTATGAAATTTTTATTTCTCATAGTTTTCGCGTAATGGCTTGTTAAAGTCATATTTTGCATGTTTCCGTTTTAACGACTACACTAAAACCAACTGATATACCAAACTCAAAAAAATCACAGTGGATAAAGACATTGCAGACTACAATGACATGTTCATAAAAATAAAGAATAAAAATTATTTGTATTTTTAAAAAATGCTGAAAGTAAAAATAAAAAATTTTAAAAATGCATTAATTTTTTAAAAATACAAATAATATTTATTCTTTATTTTTATGAGCATGACATTGTAGCCTGTAATTTCTTTATCCACTGTGATTTTTTTGAGTTTGGTTATATAAGTTGGTTTTAGTGTAGTCGTTAAAACGGAAACATGCAAAATATGACTTTAACAAGCCATTACGCGAAAACTATGAGAGATAAAAAAATTTCATCAGAGCCAAATTTAGTCACATTTTGTGTCTAAAATAATAAAAAAAAATATATGTGGTACAAATAAAAAATTAAAAAAATGGTGATGAAAATTGCTGTAGACCGCGCCCTTAAAGGCTGAGAAGTGACGGAGCTATAAGAGAGACTTCGAAGCGAGCATCAAATACTGCAACGAGCCATGCGCCGAACTACAGTCTGCAGGATACCAGCTGATCAATCTATGTCTGCTACGGGACTTTAAGCAGTGACAATTCGTGGAATATCTGTAGCAAAGTTCTGTGCAAATTTATGAGTTTCACATACATCCTGTTTGTACAATTTGAAAGACGGCAGCCTGTAAAGGCCACTTTGAGCTATGTTGGAAGGTGCTATTTTTTAAACTTTGTTTCAATGTGAGTTTATAATTAGAATTTATTGGTTTGTGGACAATACGCCGTTGCTCATGTTATACTGATCAAAAAATTGTGTTGAATGATAGAGTGCAAAAAACACATGTCATGTCCTATTTACATGTTTTTTACACAAGATTTGCTCAGCAAAACATGAGCAATGGCGTGTGTCCACAATCCTTTGAATTCTAATATGTTGGAAGGCTTAGAAACTGTTTTTTTATTAGCATGATGTCTTAACAATGGCACTCCCTCATTGTCCGAAGTGAGTTTTCGTTAAATTGCACAATGGGCAAATGCAGACAAAAATGTATTTTCTAACAAATCGCAACGCATTAAAAGTGCATAGTAGACAATACCCTTAAGAGTCCTACACATCTGGTGCGTGGACATTGTTGCAGCGTGTTAGGAGAAGTATTTTTAAAGATATACTACTAATTGTGCTTTCGATATTTTTTACGAAAAGAAAACAATTTTAAGACCATGCTTCTCTGTTCTTATTTTCTAGATATAGTGCTTAGAAAAGCCGTTTCAGGATTCCTCAAAATGGTTCAAAACGGCTTTTTCAGACAACTGTCTCATATAAGGCGCGGTATACAGCAATTTTCATAACTATGTTTTTAATTTTATTTGCCCCAGATTTTTTTAACTAAGAGACTAAATGTGATTAAATATTTATCTTATGAAGTTTTGTTTTCCCTCATAATTTTCGAGTAATACATGGTTCGTTAAAGTCAAAATTTGCATTTGACCGTTTTAAGGACGACACTAAAACCAACGAATATAGCAACTCAAAAAAATTCACAGTGGATAAAAATGTCACAGGCTACAATTCCTCGTACATAAAAACAAATATTGTTTTTGTATTTAAATAAAAGTGCTAAAATTTTGGAATAAAAGTTTTTTAAAAATACAAAAATTTTTTGCATGGTCGTTTATCATAGGTGAACTTGTAGCCTACAGCATCATTATTCACTGTGAATTTTTTCCAGTTTGATAAGTGAGTTGGTTTTAGTGTCGTACTTAAAATCTTACAATACAAATTTTTACTTTGACGTGTCCTAACTCAAAAACCATTCTCCAAACACTCGTTTTCAAACCCATTCCCTGTAAAAGGTACATTCAAATATACGTTGGCAGAAATATTTATTTTTATTTTGTTTGCAGTTACATATGCCAAGCATATCAGCGACAATTTGCAAGTATGAGAGTAAGAAGGAACTTTTCTGCACAAGAAATATTGAGCCTAGCACATCGTGATTTCATACTATCTAATTACATCCTCAAATTATATTATATGTGTGTACGCAGGATATAGCAAAGGAACTTACTTTACTTTTTAAAAATCCTGCCAAATTTCAAATACTAATTTTTTTAATGAGCCATGTAGATTTATACAGAATGTCCCATAAGTACAGTCACATAGGGGAAATACAAATGGGTTAAACATGGAAGGTTACAGCAATGATGCAGTGAGTTTAAGACCTCGCTCTTTAGTTTAGCAGTGGTTTCAAAAATATTTTTAACGCAAATTAATACATACATCAAAAATTCATTTTGGCAATTTTAACACTTATATATCATCGTTTGTATCTGAATTTTTCTGATGCAATACACTAAACAGATTTTTATATATTTGCCGCTGAAATAGCACATATTTTGTTGTCAAAATAAGCTAAAATGAAGCAAAATAATTTTTTGCTAGCAAACGGTACATTATTTTTATAAACGCTCTGGCAAAATTGTGTATCGTATGACTGTACACGGTCTCAAATTTTTTCAAAGAATTTGGTTAAAAAATATTCAAGTTATTTGCAATTGTGTGAAATAAATGAAGGATCACGGCCTTAAGTACTACGACGGCAGTGTGTACACCTCCATTTGCCATTACGACAGAAAATAATATATTTTATGTCCAAGATTAGCTTTGCACATGTGGAATGCGACTTGTCCTATGAGACCGGACTTATGGGACATGATGTATACTTTGCGCATTTCAGTAACAGGTGCGTCTAGTTAATGATGTACTTCACGTTAATTCCACAATTAAATGAGGAACGTTTTGACTTCAGAAATCTTGCGATGCTAGTTTACTGCGAATGGCCAAAAAAACATTTCGGAAATATGAATCGCATATTTCTGGACGTGTTTAGTGTACCGTAAAACGAACACTCAAAATCAATTCAAGTTTATGCTCGGAAACAAAACTGTTTGCAAAAATGTCGAGAAAGAAATAAAGCCTACTTTTATGCTGCGACCAAGAACATAAAAATCTGCTTTCAAAGACGTTTCTTTCTGTAGTTCTGGATTGTCACTGTCGCTGAAATTCCTCCATGGCAACTAAAATTCCACTTCATTTCAATACCGGCATCTGTTCCCGGTTTTATGAACTATAAACTCGCAGTCGAGAGTGTAAACACAGAATTGGGCCCACGCTTTATTAGCTCCCAACAGCTTTCCTCCGTTGTTGAATAAACGATCAGGATTCCCATGAAAATGTCAAACGAGTTTCATATTTGCTAGTATAGACTGTTGTGAAGAAAATTTCAACAACTGCGCCATTAAGATGGAACTCATATATATATATTTACTGACGATAGTGCAATGTCAGCTTCAGCACCTCTGAATACAAATAAAGACCATTTTATGGCTTTCGATTTTAAGCCAATGTAACGATATTGCAAATTTATTGAACGGGCGTCGTTTAAGAACACGCTGTCACAGTGTAATTACTTCCCTGATGAATACATTTGTGGTATAATAAATTAAGACCCAAATAAATTATGCATATTGAATTTTTATAAATAAATGAGAAGAGAATAAGTGAAGAGACGAAATGAAGAGATTTTGGTCTGCACTTAACATCGAGGTCTTAAGCACTGATGAGGGGTGGAGCAGCGCCGGAATGAAGGGGCGGGGGGAACGGGATATCGCCGAGAAAACTGGCCGACCAGCAGCATCGTCCGGCACGATTACCACATCCGCGGACCGACCCAGCCGGGATTCGAACCCGAATTCCCTTGGTGGGAAGCGAGAGGTCTTCTTTATCGACAACCGCGGCCATAAGAAGATAATAAGATTGCGCGTATAGTGGTCAAAGATCCCATTTTCCTCTCTACTACGCTACCCGCCAATCCCATTGTATCATTCATACCTCTACCAATGTAGCAATGGAAATAAAAATTTTAACATCTGTAAACCTCTCGCGCAGAGATTTTCGGATAGTAAAATTATTTTCAAATGAAAATGCGAGTATTTTTTGAAATTCGGTTACTATATAGGCCTAGATATTATCATATCAAATATTGTAAAAATGACAGTTTTGCATTTTTGTGGGTTTTGTGGTTTCAAGCCCTTATTTTTCTAAAAAAAAAAAAAAAAAAAAAAAAAAAAAGTTTTAAAATGCTTAACTCGGAGGTAAAGCGTACTGCCGTATAGTACTATAACGTTCGCTGATAAAATAACTACTCGGCAATAAAAATCTCATCTAATTTTGTTGAGTATATCAGACTTTATTGACGATTCAGTATTCCAGTTGTCCGCTCGACATCGTACCTTTCCATACTTCTTAATGGTGTTCTGATTGGGCGTCGGTTGCATAGATACTGGCCCGTCCAAGACGACACACACGTCTGTTGCCCCATATGTGGAAATTTATTTTCCTCGCTATAAATCCAAACAAATGGTTACATTTTGTGAAATGTCAGTCACTGAAAACCCAGTAAAAAAATATGTTTCTGACTAGCGAATTTGCAGAATTCACTGAAAAAACGAGTAACAGGCCAGTAAAATTCACTAATAAGTGTAAATCACCTTTAAATAGTAGTATTTAGACACTGAAAAAATTACAAATGTTTCACTTTTTCAGCTGCACATTCTTGACCGAAACAGTTGGAATTTCACCCTAAGTGGTTTATTTCTCACAGATTCAAGTTTATAGTGCAGATTTCAGGCAGTCGGAAGAGAGATTTCTGTATTAGTTGTTAAAATAACTTCTCGGCTGGTTTGCTTTGCCCGACTTAAAAACTGCTCGGATGTATTTTTTGTCTCAAAGTTTAGGATGTTTTTCACGGGTTTTTGACTTCACATCAACCGGAATAAGCTAAAACTGTGAAATCTATTGAAACATAATTTTTCGAATGCTTTTGAACACAGTTATGAACGTTATAGCAATGAACACTGCATCATACGAACTTATTTACTGCGTTGCTATACTTACATCTTAAGCATTTATTGATGTTATGACAAAGACATTGAGTAATTATCTGGAATCTGATACAGCGATATGCTGATAAATCAATAATTTACGTGCTTTCAAAAGTGTTTCTTTATTTCATCTAATTTATTTTGAGGCGTTCAATTTTTTTTTGAAAAATAAAAGAATTTTTAAAATTTCTGTAGTTTAATATTATAAATAATATAAGGAATAGTACATAAAACTATACTTACTCAAGAGTGAATAATGACAGAGACGCTTGGTGTCGAATATTTAAAGTAAGATAAGGCGGAATGTACAGAAGTTAAATATGAAGATTTTTAAGAAAATATACCCCAACATATACCAGAACATTTCTCAACAATTTTCTGCCGTTAGAGTATTTTAATGCCAAGTGTTTCCGCAACGAATCACTACTGCTATGAGCATTTCTAGCAACTGCAGTCTTGGATATGTGCCTGTGGTCGGGCATGAGCCATGGCGGAAGGCAATATAGACGTTGGGTTTAAAAAAAGAGGGGGAGGTTCGCAGTGCAGGCATGTTTGATGAAGCCTCGTGACCCAGATGAGGAGGACGTAAAGGAAGGTGATGCGAGGAGTAAGGGAGGGTGGGTGCCTCGAACCGGGGGTGAGGAAATCAGCTATCCGCATGGAAGTGCTAGGTGGCGCCCAACATACAGCGGCGACGCGGAAGAATACACCCCTACCCCGTTCATTTCCATCCCTCCCGAGTTGAGACCCACGCGAGGATGACCTTCTTGCAGGGGATGATGCATGGAGTCTGCTGCCAGACACGTCGTCTTCCTTGACTCCCCTCGCCAATCATCCCCTGAGCAACTCCCATGCGTGAACCGTCTTCTCTTCACGACGATCGACCGCGAAGCTCCTGGGTTGGAACGGTATCCGCGCTCATGTCTGTACATCCGACGCCGTTATATGACGCAATATTTCCTCACACTGAAAGATACGTATTATCGTAGATATAGCCCTTCAAACAGAGTTGACAACTGTCCAATCTGGTTGCCGTTACCATCTGGATAGATCCTACAATAAACTGTTCTGTTGGAGTAACAACTGGACTGTTCCTAGAGTCGGCTCTATAGACGTAACAACATTTTCTGTGAACCAATTACGCTTTTTGCTCATTTTACATATAAGAGTGTTACTTCTACAGAAGTGACCGAGCTAGGCGAAGCAACAGTAACACAGGTTCGATCCCCGGTTCCGGCCAGCCTGTTTTCGGTTTTCCATGGTTTCCCAAAATAGCTCCAGGTGAATGCTCCTTAACAAAGGCCATGGCCGAATCCTCTCCCAGCTCCTGTCATTGTACGAAGTTGTATCTCATCGTCTCTAATGACCTCGCTGTCGACTAGACGTAAATCCCTCTTTCCTTACCTTACGACAAAAATAAATACCTTTATCTTAAAATAGAAGTAGAATAAAATATTGCTACAAGTATTAAGCTATAAGAAAATAATATGAGAATGTGTTGTCGAGTGTTCTTTGGTCATGAAAATACGTAGCCTAATTATTGTTCATAGTTTTCACGGTTTAAAACAGACTAAAACAAGTCAGAGGTGATGTAAGTGCAGTTTCAAAAGTTACTGAGCCCTACACAGTGTAATTTACCTTGTAAATCCTTATTTTTGCTCCAGCCATGGCTCTGAGGACGGTTGCGCAATTAAGTGTGGGGGATGGGGGGATAGAGTGGCCTGAATTTTTTTTATTGTCTTAATAATAATTTTAATATTTGAACGAGATAAGGAATTGCTTAATAGACATGTTATTACTATTTTTATTGTTATGAAATTTTTCTAGCGTTTGTAGTTTTTGTATGATGGCGTGTCGAAGCCAAAATTGGCATAAAACGGTTTAATACAATAAACGAAAACAAATTGACTTACAGAAATGAAATAAATCCTAGAGAAGAACAGTGCAGCGCGCTACATCTAGATATGTATAAAAAAACCGTACTGAAAATGTGTAATATTATTTTTAAATTTTCTGAATTTGAAATAAGATAATTCCTACTAATTTTCTTCTATTTTTTTTCAACATGATAAATGTCATTGCAGTGTTTTTTTTTTTTTTTACATGTCTTGGCGTAGCCCTTGGTACTGTTTTTCAGTGTGAATTATTTCATTTCTGTACGTCAGTTGGTTTACGTTTCTTGTATTAAACAGTTTTAAAAATGTAAGCTACGATATGCAACTATACACAAACTATGAAAGCGAGAAAACTTTCATTACTGTAAAAAGTAGTCACAATTTATGTCTACAAAACAAACCGTATCTCGAAAAAATGTAAAAAGTATTAAAACAATTAAAATTTTGCGAGAACTCCCGCCTTAAAGAGCTGGCAAGAATATTACTCACTCACTATGCAAGCGTGTCATCGCGTATATTAGCCCACAATATAATTACATAATGTAAATTTACTGTAGCTTTAAGAACATGGGTTGTATTTTCACAGTCAGTGTTTGTTTTCATCTGTTTGTTCTGTAGGTGTGTTGTAGCAGTCTTGACTGCTTTTAGCCATAATATGGTTATCAAGTTAACTGAGTCACTTAAAAAGGGGGTAAGTTTACTAGACGTATTGCATTTATGCTCACCTCCAAGCAACTTATTTTTTATGATTACATTTTGAGTTAGGGCTAACCATGGCATGTGGCTAGAGCCACGATTTTATGGCGAAAAGATTTTTGCAACATTTGGTTTCGATGCGTCATGTGCACACCTGCAGCTCTGCTACATCGTCTGTTATTGGATGATTTTACTCTCACTGGCCTTGGCAAATTATAGACGTACAGACTCACAATAATCTTATTCTGATTGGTGCAGTCAAATGAGAAACGTGTCTGAACAAAGACACGCTGCAAATAACCTTGAAACAGAACTGCCGATGTGCACGTGAGTCACTGAAACAAAGTGGGGCAAAAATCTTTTCGCGGCAAAATCGTGGCCCTACATGTGGCAGCTAACGACAGATTTTTTTTTTTTACTGATTACTGTCGTCCGTAATTTATCATGTGAGAATGAAACCAATAAATAATTGAATTGGTAATAGTTCAAATGCATTAACTATAAATTTCAGGAACGTTGGTTTCTACTGGTAATATCGATTTTTTTGGTACACGGGACTGACTGAAGTTGAAAGGAACATAGTCACTACCTTCTCTATATAAAGAACAATTATATGCTTTTTGTAAAGTCGGTTAAAATTAATTAAGACCCTGAATTTTAGCTGATTTCACACTCTTTTGATTTTCCTACATAGTGCCATTTAACAATGACCACTTCAATTATCGAATAACTAATTACGATCTCATAGATCACAACAGTAACTATAATTAACAAATTTGACATTTAAATAAAGTACCTTACTTGGCTTTCTTGTTTAAACAAGTAATAATTAATCTTATTTTACGAACGACACTTACAAGAGCCAATATTTTAAGGAAACTACCGGCTTAGTATGATCGCCTGAAGACGGTGTATGAATCACACGCGACACATCACCGGAACATCGCTAAGAAGGTTATTTTTCGGCGTGACGGAGTTTGCCCCAGGTGACGTAATGTCCGGCGGAATGCTACACCCACGCAAGCCCTCTGTCGTCAGCTGTTCATTCCGCTTTCATCGCCCGTATTCCATCACAGGCTTAGATACGCTTATGTGCAAACCTGTCTCACTACTGCGTCATAAGTATTTTAGCAAGGTGCATTGCTTACATCAAATAATTACGTGGGCGATTTTCTACATTTTAGTTATCTTACGTTTGATAGTCTTTGATACATCTTTAAGATTTAATTGTGAAAGTCAGATACTGTCATGGCATGTGGGCGTCACCTAGAAGCGCGAAAGATAGAGGTAATGATTTTCGGAGAAAATAATTGAGCAGTCCAGTTCCAAACCTCACATTATCCACTTTCAAAAAAACTGAGAAAATCGATAAAAGCTTATTTGCAAGCACTTTGTGACGTGGCCAGAACTGTCTGTTACTGAATAAGGAGAGTTTTGGTTCCTATCACCATGTTAACTTTAACACACATTTAAAAGCAACACAAAACTGTTCAGATCTAAACTTTCCTTGGTGATGCACAAAGAGAGTTTTGGAACTGCACGCCAATGGACGACTTGAAGTACACGCCCCCTGACGTCACCGCAGGGGAAATACTGTGGGAAACAAAGCTTGTTTACAAACATGCTGATTTGTTAGTTGGTGATTGCAGAAAGCAAAAATGTTGCGCATTCATAGATTTGCACGTAAGGGTAAAAAATATTAGTTTCAATTTCATGGTTAAGATACGCAAATACATAAGATTATTGTTTACCTGAAAAAGCGGTAAATACCAAACAAATAATCAATTTTCTTGACGTACATCTCATCGGGGACATGTGAAGCCAAACAGCTAAATGAAGGTTATGTTCGGCTGCGGTATCCATGGAGATAGGAATTGTATCCCACGCCTGACTGAAGCTCCGCCTCTTTTCAAGTCGTCCATTTTGTGCCAACTTGACTCAATGTCTTACGTAGACACCTGCTTCATGGTCAGTGATTGGCTGTTTTAAACTGTCAACGTCTTGAGGTTCTGCCCGCAAATCACAGACGTGTGGTGTCGTAGTAACCTTGTCCTGATTGGCACAGTCAAATGAGCGACGCCTATGCTCAAACATGATCTGCCAATAACCACGAAGCACAGCTTCATATGTACAGATAAGTAGAGACATGAACTTTTCGCGAAAAGAATTTTGCCTCACTTTGTTCCAGTGCCTTATGTGCACGTCTGCAGTTCTGCTTCATAGATATTGGCAGCGTGCCTTTGAACTGTGACGTTTCTCATTTGACTGTGCCAATCACAATAAGGTTACTGTAACACCACACGTCTGTGATTTGCGTGTAAAACCCCACGACACAACGAATGTCAAAACATCCAATCTCTGACCGTGAAGCAAGTCTGCAGACGTGCACACAAGTCACTGACACAAAGTGAGGTAAATTTCTTTTCGCGAAAAGTTCATGTCTCTACAGATAAGGCATTGAAACAAAGTGATGTAGAATTATTTTCACCAACTATCACTGGCTCTAGCGATAGATTCTCAGAAATTATGGAACTCTAACGGTGATCTTGAAACGCGTATTACTTGTCGCATAGCCAGTGCTGAACTACAGTGCAGAATTCCCGCCGATACAATTTTACTATGGAACCTTAAATGGCATTCCAAGTGAGGAAATATCATAACTATATATTTGTATGAAATAGTGTTAGTTTTGTTGGCGATACTTCGAAGTACATTTTCCTCTTATAAAAAAAATATATCAGTAAGTTCTTCTATTATGGCACTTCAAAATAAAAATTTGCATGTTTTTCGTTCTTATAGGCCGCAAAAACCAGTAAACATAATGAAATGAAAAAAATCCACGTTGAAACTACATGTCACGGGCTTGAAATGTTTTAAAAGTCATTATAAAAATGTTTGTATTTAAAAAACCCTTAAAAGAGAAAAAATTAATTCAAAATACAAAAAAAAATGTATAATGGATTTTAAAACATGTCGGGTAGTAGTACATGACAACTAGTTTCAATTTTTTTTTTCATTTAATGATGTTCATTACCTTTTGTGGCTTATAAGAACTGACAACATGAAAGTTTTGTTTTTTTTTTTAAATGTTATAACGGAAGAAAAGACTAAGCGATTTTTTTTGTAAGAGGTAAATGAACTCTCAAGTTACGTCTACAAAACTAATACTATTTCATACAAATATATAATAACGGCTTTTCCGCACCTGGATGCCCTTAAGAGGGCGCGGTACATAATTCAACGCCTAAAGCATTAATCTATAACTGCAGTTTTCTTGAAGTCAATTTGCGAAAATTAAACAAAAGCAATCCTAGACAATAGTTTTAGGCAACGTTTTAAACAAAGTGGTTTCAAGTGTTATAATAAACTTCTGAGGCACAATCTCTGACGCCGGAACCTCGTGTATTTAACTGCGGCGCAAGAGATCACGCGTAACGAATTAGTAATTCTGGATAAATATTTACTCTGACCCACGGTCGTAGAAGAACAGGTCTGGACACTCGCCTGGATATTTGACCCCCTTGTTGTTTGGCTGTAGTTCACCAAGTTACCGAGAATATTGTGTTTTATTGGCGCTGATGTTACGGCGGTCGGACCAAACTCCGCCCACTTCCTTTCCGCTAAGATAAACAATTTATCAAAACGTATTTTTTGTCAATTTATGAAATACTTTCTTCGCTCACAAATTTAAGAAAAGGCTCCAGCAATCTTTATTTACTTTATAAATTTAACAATGGAAAAAAGTGGAAGACGTTTACGTCCGACCGCCCGGAAAACAGCGCCAAAAAGTACGACATTCTCGGTAACTTGACGAACTACAGCCAAACAACAAGGGGCTCAAGCAAAATACATTGGTAGATAGGCGAGTGTCCAGACCTGTTCTTCTACGACCGTGGTCTGACCATATAATTTTGCTGGTGGAAAGTCTGTAGTCTCAGTCTGAGTTCCACATACATCCGGTTAGTAGACTACATTTTGAAGAACAGTTTAAAAAAAGGCCGTTTTTAGCTATGTTGGTGTGCTTAGAAACCGAGTTTGTGATGAACATGGTGTTATAAAAATGACCTTCCAACCTAGTCCAAAGTGTTTTCTTCTCGTACGTTGCCACAACTTGGTACACGTGGAACAGTTCCGTTGAAAAAAAGTATCGCAACGCATTTCAAGTGCGTAATTGTGCCGTATTCACGTAGGCACGACAGAAGCGACACGACCGCTGCGACACTAAAAACAAAATACATCTGACAATCAGCACCGATGGTTCTGTGACGTCAGAGCGACACAAAAAGGCGGCAGGAGGCGAATTCCTAATAGATATAATTCGATTATATTCGAGTCGATATTTAATTTTGCGCGTAAATGTTTGTGAATCTGGTGAGTTGGTAGTAAATCACATACTTCATTATTTTAAAAGAGATAGTTTGGTTGAATAACATAAAATATAATTAATTTTTTTAAGCAAACGTGTAATTGGCCGTTTAATTGTACATTTCGGAACGGCAATGGTATTTAAAATATAATAAAAATAAACTGAAAATTCTGAAATACAGTTAACATGTGGGTGTCGAATCGGTGATCAGTATGTAGTGACAATTAATTATTTATTTGTAAAATATTTTTGAGTATTTTTAGAATTTTAGTATTTATCTGGCGACAGCCAAACTACCGTTTGCTATAATATATTTTTTTGTGTCGCATCGCGTCCGTCGCTTCGCTTTTGTCGTGTCTATGTGATTCCGGCATTATGTGGCGCCCTTAAGTGGTATGGAAATGTACGATGACGAGCGACCACTGGAATTCTTAATCGTCAATAAAATCTGAACTACTCATCAAAATTCGATGAGAATTTTTTTCCGAGTAGATATTTTACCAGCGGACGTTTAATTATACAACATTATCCGGTAGTATGCTTTACTTTCGAATAAAATGTTTAAAACAGTTTATTTTGTTGAGAAATAAGGGCTTGAAACCACAAAATTCTACAAAAAACGTAAAACTGTAATTTTTACTATTTGTAATATGATAACATCTAGACATTTATAACAACAGAATTTCAAAAATATGCGCGTTTTGATTTGAAAATAATTTTAACATCCGTAAACCTCTCGTGCAGAGATTTTAGGATAGTAAAATTATTTTCAAGTTAAAAACGCGAATATTTTTTAAATTGTCTTATAATACAGTTCTCTATATTAACATATTAAAAATTATAAAAATTACAGTTTTCAATTTTTTTTATAGATTTTGTGGTTTCAAGTCCTTATTTTTCTCAAAACAATTTTTTTTATTTTTTACTCGAAAGTAAAGCATACTACCGCATAGTGCTATATAAATAAATGTCCGCTGATAAAATATCTACTCGGCAAAAAAAAAATCTCATCGAATTTTGATGAGTAGTTCAGATTTGATTGACGATTGAGTATTCCAGTTATCCGCTCGATATCGTACCTTTCCACACCCTTCAAGGTATTTCAAGTGGTACAAAATCGTAATTTTATATTTTTATGAAATAGTGTTAGTTTTGTAGACGGGACTTGTGGGTGCAGTTACCTCTTACGTAACAATTTTAGCATGCGTTGTTTGTTTTTTTTTTTCCTGTGGTATATCAAAGTGAAATTTTGTATGTTACACTGCCACGCAAATAGAGAAAACTAATCGACTTACATAGGTGAAATGTAATGTTCAGTCACGAATGAAATGGACTGTATTTTGGCAGATTATGCGAGGATGTAACGATTATGACACCGATTGGCAGAGTATAACTCACCCAAAGACTGTTACACTGCTCTTTTGTTACTTTATCAAATTGAACGATGACAAACTGCAGCCGAAGATAGGGAATTGTGTACTTTAACAAGGGTTGGGAAACATTTTTAAAGCAAAAGAACATTGGTATAGCACATCGCAAGCACGTTACGGGCTGCAATATGGCGCCGTTCAATTTGGTCACACATAGAGATAGGCCGTCAACATTGGTCATGCTCCCATTGAACTCACTACCATGATGTCCGACGAACGACTGTCTTTTCTTCCTGGATGACCAGGTTAGCCAACTCTCGAGACAGAGCTGCAGTGTTACCAAACACGTTACAACAAACAGCAGCGAGGTAAATACAAATACAAACTTGATTTGTCCATACGCCATTTCAAGGAGATTATCACAAAGGAAACTAATACAGTAAACTAGTACACTATTCACAAAAGTTACAAGTACAAACAAGTTAATGCGAAATAACACATGCCATGGGCTACGGTACCTAACATTTATAAACCCACGACGCAATATTTTTAATTTAACAAAAATATCCGTAAAAATACACGGATAAAGTCGCAAATACAGCTTTCTTAAAATACAAAAGTTGTTCATTGTGATTTTTTTCTAATATTTGATCACGTATTTTATTGTGAATTATTTCGTTTAAGCTAGTCAACTAGTTTTCACTATTAGCATGGCAGCGTAACGTACAAATTCTGACTTTGACGCACCATTATGAGAAAACTACGCGAACTTAAAGTGTTTCGTAAGAGGAAACTATACTGACAAGCATAGTCTACAAACTAATACTACTTTGCAAAAGTATAACATTTTGATATTAAGCTCACTGAAACATACTTAACAGTCCCATACACTCTAAAAAAAATTTTAATTTACAAAGATTTTCTTTGTACTTTTACAAACCCTTGTAAAAGTACAACGATTTTCTTTGTGAAATCATTAGTATATAAAGTTACAAATGTAAACTTTGTAAAACTACAAAGGAATTCTTTGTACCTGTATACTGACTATTTCTGCACTGAAAATTATTTTTTGTGACTTATGACATGGCACTTCTTTGTAGTTGTACAAACCTTTGTAAATGTTTAAAAATGTTCCTTGTAAAATGGTAAGTTTATAACGTTAAAAAGATTTTGTTTGCAGAAAAACTTAGAAAAAAAAATGCGAAGGCTAACAAAATCATAGGTTCGCTGGAAATTACTTATGCAAATATCACAACCTCTGGACAGCATTTTTCTGGAATAAAGTGGAAGTTTATATTAATTGCGTACTTTAAAAGAAAAAAGTATTACTGAACTGTACATTTAAAGTATACAAATAAATTCTAAGCAGTAAGGCACAATGGTCTAGGGGTAAGATGGCGTGGAAGCTAAGAGTGTGGAGTGTGGTTTTAAACTTTGCAAGTTTATTTTTTTTTTCGGATAATTATCTCATGTAAACGTCGTTTATTCAAAAGTTTTTTGATAAATTAGTTCAGTGTTATTTATGAAGTACAATAATCATTAAATTAATTTTTTCCCTTATTGAAAGTGCAACTACAAGGCCGTTCATTGTAATTTTACAAACATATACTTTGCATTTTTTTTACAAGGACAACTATTGTAGCATTACAAGGAATGTCTTTGGCAACTGGGTTTATAAAGATTATCTTTGTAAAAGTGCAAAAAAAAATTTTAGTGTACAGCTGGTGCATGAACATCGTTGCAGCATGTAAGGAGAAAGTTTTTCTCAGAAATACTACTAAACATGCGTTCGATATCTTTATTTACGAAAATAAAACACATTTAAATCCATAATTCTCAATTTTAATGATACTTCGGAAGCATAGTTTCGGGGCACCTCACACTGGCCAAAAATGGCTATCTTTCAGGCTGCTGAGAGCCCGCGGTGGCCGAGTGGTCAGACCATTCGCCTCCCACCAAGGCGATCCGGACTCGATTCCCGGCGGGGTCGGTCCCAGGATTTGGCGTGTGGGAAACGATGCTTTGGCCGGCATATTTTCTCGGGGATCTCCCGTTTCCCCCGCCCTTACATTCCGGTGTTGCTCCATACTCACCTCATGTCACCCCTCACCAGCGCTAAAGACCTCGATGTTAAGCGCTGACCAAAATTTCTCACTCACTCATTCAGGCTGCTGTCACATAAAAATTACCAACCAGAATCGTAAAATAAAAACAGAGAAGCGCGTACTGGACTTAGTACGCACATTCCGTAAATAAAAAAGCAGGGTCACTGTTTAAAGTCCCATAGGAAAAAGTCAACATTGCACGCCGTTCTCGCGCATAAAGGAAACACGTAGCTGTTATCACCTGCCTGTTTCCGTACATCCGACGCGGCACCTAAGCACTACTGTATAAGTAGGCCTAATATGTTTTTCTAAAGTGAGGTAGTGTGTCGTATACGGGGGGGATGGTGTTGGTAAGCTTGGCAAGATGCTAGCAGGTGTTTGGGCCCGCACGGGGAAGATGAATGGGCCAGGCCATTTATCTCGAGGCCGGCCAGCGAACCACGCCACTCCTAGCAGACCGCGCCAAGCGTATCCATTTCCGCACTGCTAATTGTTTTTTCCACGCTAAGTGACTGCCCGATGCTGATTTATCCGCCGCGACGAATTTACGACCACGAGCCCCGTCACTGTTTGCTCTTTACGACTCGGGACATATTTCTCGTCTGTTGGCTTGCAAGGGGTTGTCATATTGATGCCCACGGTCCCTAACTCCTCGAGCTATTACGACGGGATGTTTTTCGACACGTAAGTAAGATATCAAGGTAAGTCAGGCATTTGAAGCGCGAGGTAGGCGGCGCCCTTAAGGGTTGTCAAGTAGCAAAAATTCATAATTTAATTTTTGCACGACATAGTGTTCGTTTTACAGACGTCACTTGTGACTACAATTTCCACTTGTATATATTTTTTACCTCTCGTAGTCTTCCCATATTGACATGCCAAATTCAAAATTTTCAAGTTACGGGAACATGGTAATAATAAAAACCAAGTGTCATACTCAAATTAAATAATTTACACTGAAATGAGATATTATGGGCAATACGCTAAAATATATTTTTTTAGAAACACACGAAAGTCTTTTTGTATTTCTGTTACATTGCCATAAGTCATATTCTTAAGATTTTTTTTTTAAATTTCAAAGGAATATCATTGTGTGTTTTTTAATATTTTAGCATATTGGCCATAATATCTCATTTCAGTGTAAATTACTTCATTCGATTACGACACTTAGTTTATATTATTACCATGTTCCCGTAACTTGAAAATTTTGACTTCATCACGTCACTATGAGAAAACTATGAGAGTTAAAAAATGTTTACAAGTGGTAAATGTCACAAGTAACGTCTATATAGCCATCACTATGTCGTGCAAATATATAATTGCGAATGTTTGCCATGTGAACGCCTTCAAGGACGTTCCAGAAGGAAAAAATTGTTATTATAAATTTGTATGAAACAATGTCACTTTTGTGGAAGTTACTTGGGTTCACCCTATCCTCTTTTAAAAAAATTACTCAGCCAGTTTTCCCATAGTGACATTCCAAAGACAAAATGTACATTTTTTTTTCATGCACCCCACGAAAACCAATCAACATAATGAAACCAAATAATTCACGATGCAACTACGTGTCACTGGCTACGGTTTTACGTATATATATAACCAATTCAAACACAGTTTTGTATTTTTTTTTTATTTCTGAAATTTGATCATGGTATCTGCCAACTTGACGACTTAATATTGCAATGGCGTATGTCCACAATAATACCGTACGGCATTCTGTCACATTGCAAGAAACATTCAACGACATTACTATAGCCCTGTTTATCGGTTCATTAGTAGCAACTAAGTGACAAATGTTCGAGTCTTCGATATACACAGGACAGTGGATTATAATTTAATTCGCGAATTTTTGCTTTTATAACCTGTAACCAATAAATTTATACACATAATTTCTTCGTAAATTATTTTACTTAATTAAGACCCTTAGTATTACCTAGTTGTTGAATGCAATTTAGTATTTGTAAATGTTACATTATTCGCATGCTGGTACCACTGTGTTGTGTTCTATGTGAGTCTTGTTCTCTGATACGTGCTGTCGTATTCGCTGTAAAGTTATCTGTGTTGTGTATCCATCCAGTGTTGATCGATGGAGTTTGGTCAGCTTGTCTGATATTGCGAGCCTCATGTACTGCATTGAGCTGGCTGCTTTACCTCAATAAATACATGATAACTAGATTGGTGCATGTAACAGGCAAATGTTCACTTTGACATGCCGTTATAAGAATATCACTGTAAAAAAAAAAAGTCCTTATATGTTTAAGAAGTGATTAACGTAAACGCAGTATCGTACAGTTACAATACTTCCGCCTTGTAAATGTGTAAACTGTTACAAATGTTACAATACAAGTCTGGTAACTTTAGTGTATATTTGACTGTTTTATTACAAGTTTAGGAGTGCTATCATGGATGCCTGGGAAACAATAACACCCAACCTTCTTTCTTAGTGCTCCAATACGCATGTGTGGCAAATTTACAAACTATTTTCAGAGTGTAATATTCAAGCTAGATATTTATAAGTCATAAGTTTAGTTATTAGTAGCGTGTACAGAAGTTACATTACCTCCTACAAATATTTAACTGTGAATTTTTCCATACTTACATGCCTTTAAAAAGATGTACAAAAATGGTAGAGCATTCACGGTAAAAAAAATTAACGGTGTGTCTATTTTTTTTCTCCCAGTGGTGCTCGAGCAATTAATTTTCCTCCGCAGTTTTAATAAAGACGGCCAGTGGTGGTCGAGCAGCGGAGCCCGGCAACTCGACAGTAACGAAATTTTCTTTGTCCGCAGTGTCATCCTCCCTCCTCCCCTTTTACCACTTCAACCTTGTTCTCGTCGGTAAGTGGTCTAATAAAAATTTCGCCTCGCCTGTCGTCGGGATGACAGATAATGGAGTAACAGCGTGAGAGCTGACAGCGAAGTGGGCGCTACGTAACGTCTACCAACGCGCGCGGATTTAATTTACACGCGTTTCGACAGCTGATTAATTGCGAAGATAAAGAGGCAAGCCGTTAAAGGGGGATTGGAAGGTGAGATGTCGAGCGAATGACTGGAATACATACGGACATCTTAATTTGAAACCGACCTAGCGCGGTGGACCAGTGGTAAAACAATCGCCTCATGTTCGGGAGATCCCGGATTCGATCCCCAGTTCCGGCAATCCCAACTTCGGGTTTCCATGTGAATGTTGGAATGTTACCTTAAGAGGAGTCCTTCGCGGTGTCAAATTTACACCTTTGACGCGTGGGAACAGCGTTGCGATAAGAGTCAGTGTCCCACACTTGACGAGAAGCATATCGCCTCTATTCGCAGCGCGCCAAACTGGCGTGCAAGGTTTTCCTTGTAGTCTTTTTTCTAAGGGACTTTAAGCGGTGGCCCCAATATTTTATTTTTGAATAGTATGAAGTAAAGACCAACGCATGCCTCTCGTTTTGCACTTTACGAATTCAGGTAATATTTTCGGAGTTACAACAGTCTAAAAAAAAAACCTTTTTAGCCATTTTGAGAGGCTCGAATATCATGTTTCTAACAAGCTTGCTACATTTTTGAAAAAATAGAAGCATGGTTTCAAGTGTGTGTTCTTTTTCGTAGATAAACATAATATGGATAACTTAAGTGGTTTCGCGTAAAAAAGAATACGCGTGACACGCTGCAACGCCGTCCATGAGCCATGTCGAGGCTCCTCTTGAGGTCATCCAACTGTGGGAAAATCATATACTTTTATTTGTATGAAACAGTGTTAGTTTGTAGACGCTACTAGATAGTACATTTTCCTCTCACAAAAAAAAATTGCACAACCAGTTTTTCCATAATGGTACTTCAAAGTCATGATTTAGAAATTTTAGTTCTTAGAAGTCGCAAAAAAACATTACGCGAGAATAAATTTAAAAATTCACATTAATTCGTCATGTCACGGGCTACTGCTGACAAGTTTTAAAATCAGTCATTAAATAATTTTGTACTAAATAAAATTCAGAAATTTTCATTTTTTTGCCTCTTTTACAGATTTTTTTTAATACAAAAAATTTTTGTAATGGATTTTAAGACATGTCAAGCAATACTGCAAGACATGTAATTTAAGTGTGAATTTTTACATTTATTAATGTTGGTTGATTTTTGCGGCTTTAAAGTCCTAAAAACGTGCAAATTTTCGGTTTGAAATGCCATTCTGAAAAAACTGGTTGAGCTTTTTTTTTTTTTTTTCGTAAAAAGAATATGTACTTCTAAGTAACGTACAAAATTAACATAGTTTCATACAAATATAAAATTATATATTTTTCCCTACTTGGAAGTCCTTAAGATGGCATGGTACATAAATAAGCGCTGAATTCTTCAATTGACACGTTTTTGAAAGTGAGTATAGAAAAATCAACTGACCGTACGGCGGGAATACCTCAGTAAGTTTTCAGTTTCCACAGAGGAAATACCACGGATTAAGTTCCTTGCTGTCGTTGGGATTTGTTACTGGTTCAGAATTATCAAGGACGAGACTGAAAATGGTGATATTGAATTGCGCACGCAGCACACATTAATGTGCGTTTGATTTAAGGGAAATAGTGCACGCTGAAAATCAGTCATGTGTGGGAATAAGCCGCAAACAGGCCTAAACCGTCCACAAACGCGTACTTGTATGCTATCAGCGCGCAGTTAAATCGTATATAACGCAGGGAGCCGGATATCGGCAGTCAGTTGGCAGCGAGCCTTCGTAGAGCGAGGGTGTGCTTATCTTCGCTGTGCGCTATGACATCTAGCGGCCACCGCTTGAACCACCTTAAATGTAGCTTTTTCCTTTGTTCTTTTCTGCTTCGCCCTTCTCATCGCTCGGACTCTCCCTACTCGGACTAAACAAATGGTGGGTGGAGGGGGGAAAGAGGCGAAGAGTGTGGGTAGTGAGATTACTTATCTCTATAAGTATCGCATGCACCACGAGTGACACGGCGTGGCTAGGGACATATCAACACACACAGCCCGGCCAAACCTCTGGACCTAGACACACGAAATTTTCAAGGTGACTTCCCCTCACGCCGTGAACTCCAAACAAGAAGGAATTTGTCTAAATTGGGAAATTAAAGTGGTGACAGGAAGTAAATGAGTTTTGCGAGATTACGTTATTTTTGCTTTAAAGTATAGTGTATTCATATATATACTACAATATTTTTAGATTTTTTTCAAATTTCAAAATGAAGGGCGAAAAACTTAAAATGTGTTTTAAACGAATACTTTCCAACCTGCTGAGATATCTAATTGATTCTTACAAGCTTTCATAAATACTTTTTTAAAAAAACTGCTTTCATTGTGTTTTTTCCTCAAAATTTTACCCAAAAGGCCGTTAAGAAATGTCATAGTGTTTTTTCCTCAAAATTTTACCCAAAAGGCCGTTAAGAAATGTAATGTGTTTCCAAATAATTCTCAGTAATTCGTGAACCCATGGAGATAACGAGATTATTTTTTAATAGGAATGTAGGTTACGTGACAAGTTATTTCATCCCCCCCCCCCTGAAATCTGACATCAGGTGTGTAAATGGAAGTAAAATGTTCCAGAATTCCGGCAAAATGAGCATGGATATGGATTAATAATTCAAAAGATGTTACTCTTCGTCATTGGATTTATGAAAACACCTTTTGGTTTTGGATCCCATACACACAAGAATTCTGATGACATGTCTTGGTTTTATCTGGTATTACGTAAGTCTGCAGTGAGGGAGATTTATAGCATCCCTTGTAATAGATTGCGACAGGAAATTTCTCTGATATTTTGCAAGCACACGTTAGTAGCAGAACATGTTTATATTTGAAGCGTATGACAAAGTTGTGAAATGTTAAAAGCATAGAGGACGCAGCCGCCACGGGACAAGCTTAGAGCCGGTGAGGGGTGACATGAGCTGGATACAGGGCAGTGCTTCTAATGAGGACGGGAGAAACGGGAGATTTGCCTAATGAAACACTACAATCCAACCAGCTGGGAATCGAACCGGAGTTACTATAATGTTGTTCAATTTTGACAGAATACCTGCAGATGACGTCTCAAATATTTCCTTCATTTTTTTGTACAAAAAATAATAGCCGAGGACTAAACGACGGTAACTGCCATAATATGATACACAACTATTAGGGAATGTACCTTGTTTACTTGAACAATTTAAGAATAGGTACTAAAATTTTGTTAAATTTTTAACAACAGTAACGGATGAAGCCGCAGCCGGGAAAGTCTAGGGACCCTTGTTTTTCGCGAAAAGAATTTTGCCTCACTTTGTTTCCGTGTCTTACGTGCACATCTGCAATTCTGCTTCGTGGTCAGTGATTGGATATTTTAACTGTCGCTAGCTTTGGGATTCTACCGGCAAATCAGAGACGTGTGGTGTTGCAGGAAGGTTTTTGTAATTGGCGCAGTCAAATAAGATACGGCTCTTCACACAGACACACTGCCAATAACTATGAAGCAGAATTGACATATGTGCACGTAAGGCAATGAAACAGACTGGGGCAAAATTCTTTTCGCGAAAAAACAGGGTCCCTATATATAACTGGTTTTCAGACAGTCAAACTTTTTCATATTTTAGGATTTCATAAAGTGCCAATACTATAGTAATTATGTACTTCATTTACATATTAGGTAAGCACGATAAAACACTCCTTTTTGGTAGCTAAATACAAATTCCATATCCGAAATGCCAGCATACGTTTATACGTTTTCGTACTGAAATATTCTCCGTCGCAGTATGCCATGCATGTATTTTAACGTCTTTAGGAAAGTACCTAAACTGCGAAATTATTTCAGTTTACAATGACAAAACTGAGCATCTTTAAAATACATAATGGTAATACATTTGAGATTTGTTTTGTAAGACCACTTCCAATAGGAACAGCTCTATCGCGTCACTTTGTCACTTTTTAATAACGAGCGGGCACAAATTTTTGTTTCCTCTTGAACCTTGTACTTGGTGTGGCGAAACAAACTACAACACGGAATAAAATTAGTTACATCACACATGTGTTTTATTGATAAATACATTGCAGTTCATCCAGCCGGCTATTTTTATTGAACATGGCCCAACATAACATAGTCCAAAACATAATATAATTCAATACGAATTTTTTTTTTTACTTCAGTTACAATACATATATTATTATTTATTCGTCTGGGTTAACTATATTTTACTGGATCATTTACGACGGTATAAATATAATTACTACGTGGGTTTAGCAACTGAAAAATATACTAAAATGTCACTGGTAAAAAGGAATTTTTGCGTTTGTCGCTTACACAGCATTCGGGCGTATCTTCCCATTGTGAAACATTAAAAAATTCAACATTTAACCAAGACTGAAATTTAACAATATTGAAATATACCCTAAACCTGTTCGTTTCCTTCAAGCGGGATAGTGTAAAAATTAAATATTTTTAATGAAAACTTTTCTCCTAAAGCCCAGATGTTTCTGGAAAGTAAAGCCTGAAACACAACCCTACAAATTAAAATCACTAGACATTAACATTCATAAGTATTACCATTTTATAAGTAGGGTTAACGTTGTTACAAATATAAAGCAAGCAAAGTACATCGAAATATAACAG